>BROG01000008.1:2340000-2510000 GCA_030159075.1 Atrina japonica
AATTTTGTATTGTATAACAGTAAATTATGTACTGTGTAAAAATGAAATATATATTGTATAACAGTAAATTATGACCTGTATAACAATAAATTTTGTATTGTATAACAGTAAATTATGTACTGTATAAAAATAAAATATATATTGTATAACAGTAAATTATGTACTGTGTAAAAATGAAATATATATTGTATAACAGTAAATTATGACCTGTATAAATTAAATTTTGTACTGTATAACAGTAAAATGACTGTATATAAAATATATTATTGTATAACAGTAATTATTACTGTGTAAAAATACATATATGTATAACAGTAAATTATGTAATGTATTGTATAACAGTAAATTATGTACTGTATAACAATGAAATATATATTGTATAACAGTAAATTATGTACTGTATAACAATAAAATATATATTGTATAACAGTAAATTATGTACTGCACAATAAAATATTGTATAGTAAATTATGTATAACAATGAAATATATATTGTATAACAGTAAATTATGTACTGTATAACAATAAAATATATATTGTATAACAGTAAATTATGTACTGCACAATAAAATATATATTGTATAACAGTAAATTATATACTGTATAACAAATATTGTGTACTGTACAGCAATACATTTGTTACCGTATAACAGTACTATTTGACGATAAAATATATACTGTATAACAGTAAATTTTGTACTTTATATCAGTAAATTTTGTACTTTATATCAGTTAATTATGTACTCTGTAACAAAAATGTGTACCGTATAACACTAAATTATGCACTGTAAATTGTGTACTGTATAACAGTAAATTGTGTACTGCATCACAGTAAATTGTGTACTGTATCGCAGTAAATTGTGTACTGTATCACAGTAAATTGTGTACTGTATGACAGTAAATTGTGTACTGTATAACAGTAAACTGTGTACTGTATGACAGTAAATTGTGTACTGTATAACAGTAAATTGTGTACTGCATCACAGTAAATTGTGTACTGTATGACAGTAAATTGTGTACTGTATGACAGTAAATTGTGTACTGTGTAACAGTAAATTGTGTACTGTATAGCAGTAAATTGTGTACTGTATGACAGTAAATTGTGTACTGTATAGCAGTAAATTGTGTACTGTATAACAGTAAATTGTGTACTGTATCACAGTAAATTGTGTACTGTATAGCAGTACATTGTGTACTGTATAGCAGTAAATTGTGTACTGTATAACAGTAAATTGTGTACTGTATCACAGTAAATTGTGTACTGTATAACAGTAAATTGTGTACTGTATGACAGTAAATTGTGTACTGTATGACAGTAAATTGTGTACTGTATCACAGTAAATTGTGTAGTGTATCACAGTAAATTGTGTACTGTATCACAGTAAATTGTGTACTGTGTAACAATTGTGTATTGTACAACAGTAAAATTCAAATAAGACGCCGCTACTACTTTATGATCAGAAGTTTACTGACGAAAGGGACTCAAAATGACAAAACCAAACAAAAACGGAATTGAAGTTGAAAAATAAGCTATATATATATTATCAGATCTGATAAAAATGTTTACTTTTCTGTCATCAACAAGGAGCGATAATTTGGGCGGATTCGGTAAATAAACATGTCTCTGTCGATTATAAAACACTCAAGTTTTATACCAGTAATATTTACTTCGCCAATTATTGCTAAATGGTTAATATGATGCTCTCTATAAAAATTATTTTCGTCCCAATATTTAAAGAAAAATACTTTCTGTAAACAGAGGCCTTGATTCTTTAGAGATCTGTTACAGTGTCGGCCCATGGAATAGTATGTTTTGGCAGAACTGTATTACTTATCCCGAAGTTTTGCTAGTTAATTGTGGTCTTTGACAAAATTGTTGTATTTAATGTTAGGATGCGAGACACAAACACTGCACTGTTACTATGGATACGGTGCACTAATTGGCAATATATTGTTTACCGCCTAGTTTTGTATGAGTCATATACTTAACTACCAAGATTAAGATC
Source organism: Atrina japonica (assembly GCA_030159075.1). Classification (NCBI taxonomy): domain Eukaryota; kingdom Metazoa; phylum Mollusca; class Bivalvia; order Pterioida; family Pinnidae; genus Atrina; species Atrina japonica. Next base: position 2,342,007 of record BROG01000008.1, read on the forward strand.
TAAAAGAGTAATAATAAAAAATAATTACAGGATTTATCTTGTAAAAGACATTCATCGTATTTCTCTACTCTCCCCAAGATCGTCAAGATTGAAATATAATCAAACAATCCATAATAGTATGTTACATGTTACTGTACACAGATGAAAGGGGCATTAGCTCTCTCTCTCTCTCTCTCTCTCTCTCTCTCTCTCTCTCTCTCTCTCTCTCTCTCTCTCTCTCTCTCTCTCTCTCTCTCTCTCTCTCTGTGTTTTAAACTTCAGTCCTTTTACTACATACATGTATGTACTTAGATTGCTATACATTAACAAAAAAGATATACACAGGCATAACAATTCTTAAATCCCTGTATATATTTAATAATAGTGCATGAAAACACAGTTTGGCAATTATTAACTTGCAATTGATTAACTCATCCTTACTATTTGTATATGCATACCACACTGGACCTCACATAATTTTCACAAAATATATAGGAATATAAGATTTTTTACCTGTGTATAACTCCTATTTGTCATTGTACATCAAGTACAGGTAGTAAAAGTAAAGAAACTGAAGTAATTTATTTGGTTAACGCAGCTTCATTCCCTTCAACTGTTTAGTCAACATACAGGACCCCACGGGTCATTAACAGATGTTAGGGATCTCTAGCTCAGTCACGATGTCTTCATCAAATTGTTATTCTGGTTAGATCTTGCTGCACATTCATACTCTTGATTTTACAATCTTATCTTAAAATGATTTATAATCAAAATACAACATTTACTTACAGAATTCTATATCTTATCTTAAGATGATTTATACAATTAAACCGCACCATATATTCATTATTATTTACTTTTACATAGAATCAGATCAAGATATCGCGGAAACTATCGCGACCCCTGCTGGCACACTCAACAGTTTTCAGTGAATCATTGCGTCTCTATCAAAACCTGAAACATAAAAATTTATCATTTAGTATTAAAATCGTTTCATTCAATACAGTATGAAAATATAGAATACGTTCGTCCTATAAATTCAGATTACTTTATTTTATTGTAAAACATTTACACTGTTCAATCTATTTTATCTTTGTTCTATTAAAGCAATGAAACCCATGGTGTGTTTCCAAACACTTTTCATATTTTCCCGCTTTTTGTTATTTCTCTTTGGCCTTTTACTTTACAAAACATTAACTTTGGTATTATGATTATGATATTTATAACCACTTGGTCGTTGTCACTGCTGGTAGACCATTTGATTCCAGAGGGTGTACATAAACTTAGCTCAACCACTAGGTCGTTGTCACTGCTTGTAGCGGGTTTGATTTCCTGAGGGTTCACACAAACTCAATATTTTGATACCAGCTGATTATTTACACAGTTTTTAATGTTTCGAATTGATTGCACTATTTAAATTTTTAAACTACACGAAAGCTAAGATGCTAAGATAGTCTGCCACCCATCTTTACACAGAGTTATTTTTCGATGGACTTGGGAATTCATTTAGAGTATCTTTTTTTTACCTTGTATGATACCATTTTTTCTTTCAGTCCCCGATATTGATCTTAGATTCTAGCTCAACTGATGAAGTTTTATTGATAGAAATGGTCGTCTTTGGTATTCGTTTCGACTTTTATTTTACAAAACTATAACTTTGGTGTAACGTTAATAATATTGATTTGTAAACAAATTGGTCGTGCAACAGTTGTTTATTTGAGATTTATCACACTGCTTCAGATTAAAATTGTACTTTTTGTTGATGCATGTCTAATGTTACAATGACTTGTCCAGTAGGTTAATTGGGTAATACAAATGTAACTTGGCATCAAAGCTCACTTAATACCCACTTAATGTATCTGCTGGTTACCGACGTTTTAACACATAATTTTAATCGGACCCTGTGTCGCTTTCTTACGTTTGGAACGACTGGGCGCCGGTCCGTGTAATAGCTTTTCGCGTATTTTCACAAAAATTTAAGCAGCTGTGGCAATAGTACATTTAGTTCAAGGATAGAAATACATGAATATATATTTCCATATGCATAACTACCCTAAACATAAATTATTATATAATAACTCGAAATTCCGAGATGATATCTTGAAAATTCTGGATAATAACTCAATATTGCGAGATAATAATTTTACACGTAGCAGCAGTGTGCTTCCGTAGAAATAATCTTAGACAGGTAGATAGATAGATAGACAGACAGACATACAGACAGACATATAGATAGATAAATAGACGTTTTCAGTGTGTAAGCTTTGAGTACATCTTAGGAAACAGATGTAGTTGTTCAACATCGTAGACCATAGATGTTGTTGTTCAACATTGTACATATAATATTGTGAATTTGTGATATCCATGTCTAGTCGGTAAATAGCTCTTTAGAGCTTATGTTATATCTTATGTATATCCGACTATAAATAAATAAATATATATATATATATATATATATATATATATATATATATATATATATATATATATATGATTGATTAATTGATTGATTTCAGACTGCTGAAATTGATTTCAAAGAATGTTATTTTTTCCTTACTCAGCTAAATGTTTTCAAGGACACGTGTTTCCGTATATGAAATGGACACAGAAAACAAGATGTGAGTTTAAGTAATCGTTTAAGGTGTGTTGATCCTGTCTTTTGATCTATTACATAAAACCTTGTAAACTAGAAACTGATAAATATATGTACACACATGCTTAGGACGACCATTCGCTACCTAATGTGATTGTGGAATTGTGGTTAAGGATGGGCGCAATTTATTTAACTAAAGTATTAAACAACCCACATGCTTCGCTTGTTACCTGTAAATTTCAAAGGTAGTACAAAGATGCAAAGGTGTGACAAAGATAAAAATTAATATGTTTGTATATACCAAAACAAACAAACAAGTGTTCGCGTTGTATTCCTGTAGCTATTTTCTCACGAGTCAAAACCGATATCTAAAAGCAAAGGTGACCGTGTTGTGTAAATGTAGGAGGAAGAGAAATAATTCTTTATATAGAGGCTAATTATCGTTTGTGTAAAAGTTTGCCTGAGGAAAACAAAAGACCCGTTCGAGTGAATGTTATTTTTGCTGATAAAATTGTTCTGACCGGTTAAATGTATATGTTTTAAGTATCAAATTTCTATTCACCCGGTCATCCGCCAATTATTTTAATAGCAGGTATTTGTCCATAAGCAATTCGTGTAATTGATTGACAGGTAATACACCGACCTTCCTATTTGTTATAGAGTATGTGTGTCTTGTGTTGAACTGGTGGTGCAATCTGAAAGATACAGTGTTGTACATAACTTAATCTTATATAAAACCTACATACCCAGTATATAATCACCAGTACATACCCAATATATAATATACAGAACGTGCCTAGTTATAATTCACAATACATACCCAGTATACGGCGATACCCAATCACCAGTACATAGTATATAATACACGGCGAACGTGCCAGTATATAATTACATCAGTATATAATACACGGCGACTACCCAGTATATAATACACGGCGACTACCCAGTATATAATACACGGCGACTACCCAGTATATAATCACCAGTACATACCCAGTATATAATACACGGCGACTACCCAGTATATAATACACGGCGACTACCCAGTATATAATACACGGTGACTACCCAGTACACGGCGACTACCCAGTATATAATACACGGCGACAGTATAATAATACACGGCGACCCAGTAGACGGCGACTTATATAATACACGGCACACCAGTATATAATCACCAGTACATACCCAGTATATAATACACGGCGACTACCCAGTATATATCACCATAATACACGGCGACTACCCAGTATATAATACACGGTGACTACCCAGTATATAATACACGGCGACTACCCAGTATATAATACACGGCGACTACCCAGTACACGGCGACTACCCAGTATATAATCACCACATACGGCGACTACATACCCCATATATAATCACGCAGTACATACCCAGTATATAATACACGGCGACTACCCAGTATATAATCACCAGTACATACCCAGTATATAATACACGGCGACTACCCAGTATATAATACACGGTGACTACCCAGTATATAATACACGGCGACTACCCAGTATATAATACACGGCGACACCAGTACATACCAGTATATAATACTACAGGCAGACTACCCATATATAATACACGGCGACTACCCAGTATATATCACCATACATACCCAGTATATAATACACGGCACTACCCAGTATATAATAACGGTGACTACCCGGCGACTACCCAGTATATAATACACGGCGACTACCCAGTATATAATACACGGCGACTACCCAGTATATAATACACGGATATAATTCACAATACACGGCGACACCATTACATACCCAGTATATAATACACGGCGACTACACACGGCGACTAACCCAGTATATAATCACCAGTACATACCCAGTATATAATACACGGCGTATATAACTACCAGTAGTATAATACACGGCGACTACCCAGTATATAATCACCAGTACATACCCAATATATAATATACAGAACGTGCCTAGTTATAATTCACAATACATACCCAGTATATAATACACGGTGACTACCCAGTATATAATCACCAGTACATACCCAGTATATACCTAGGCACTATATAATACACGGCGACTACCCAGTATATATACACGGTGACTACCCAGTACACGGCGACTACCCAGTATATCACCATACATACGCAGACTACCCAGTATATAATCTACCCAGTACATACCCAGTATATAATACACCACTACCCAGTATATATATATACACGGCGACTACCCAGTATATAATACACGACAGGCGACTACCCAGTATACCCAGTATATAACACTCACGGCGACTACCCAGTATATAATACACGAACTACAGTATATAATACGGTGACTACCCAGTATATAATACACGCGACAACGGCGGATATATATACACGGCGACTACCCAGTATATAATCACAGTACAATACCCAGTACATACCCAGTATATAATACACGGCGACTACCCAGTATATAATACACGGTGACTACCCAGTATATAATACACGGTGACTACCCAGTATATAATACACGGCGACTACCCAGTATATAATACACGGCGACTACCCAGTATATAATACACGGCGACTACGGCGACATACCCAATACACGGCGACTACCCATATATAATACACGGCGACTACCCAGTATATAATACACGCGACACCAGTATATAATCACATACCCAGTATATAATACACGGTGACTACCCATATATAATACACGGCGACTACCCAGTATATAATCACCAGTACATACCCAGTATATAATACACGGCGACTACCCAGTATATAATCACCAGTACATACCCAGTATATAATACACGGCGACTATACCCAGACTACCCAAGTATATATAATATAATACCCATTATAATAATACACGGCGACTACCCAGTATATAATACACACCAGTACATACCCAATATATAATACACGGCGACTACCCGACCAGTACATACCCAGTATATAATACACGGCGACTACCCATATATAATCACCAGTACATACCCAATATATAATATACAGAACGTGCCTAGTTATAATTCACAATACATACCCAGTATATAATACACGGCGACTACCCAGTATATAATACACGGTGACTACCCAGTATATAATACACGGTGACTACCCAGTATATAATACACGGTGACTACCCAGTATATAATACACGGTGACTACCCAGTATATAATACACGGCGACTACCCAGTATATAATACGGCGACAACCCATATATAATACACGGCAGTATATAATCACCAGTACATACCCAGTATATATTAATCATAATACACGCGACTACCCAGTATATAATACACCTAATATATAATACACGGCGACTACCCAGTATATTCCTATACACCGTGACTACCCAGTATATAATACATCGGTACCCAAGTATATAATATACACGGCGACTACCCAGTACTAGTATATCACACAGTACATACCCAGTATATAATACACGGTGACTACCCAGCGCTACTACCCAGTATATAATACACCAGTACGACTACCCAGTATATAATACACGGTGACTACCCAGTATATAATACACGGCGACTACCCAGTATATAATCACCAGTACATACCCAGTATATAATACACGGCGACTACCCAGTATATAAATCACCAGTACATACCAGTATATAATAATACACGGTGACATTTGTACCAGTATATAATACACGACTACCCAGTATATAATACACGTACTACCCATAATCACCAGTACATACCCAGTATATAATACACGGTGACTACCCAGTATATAATACACGGTGACTACCCAGTATATAATACACGGCGACTACCCAGTATATAATACACGGTGACTACCCAGTATATAATACACGGTGACTACCCAGTATATAATACACGGCGACTACCCAGTATATAATACTAGTTAAAATACACAATACATACCCGGTATATAATACACGGTACATACCAAATATATAATACACAGTATATATAAAATTATACACGGAACAGAAAGAGTATATAATACACAGTACATACCAAATATATAATACACGGTACATACCAAGTATATATTACACAGTACATACCCAGTATATAATACACGGAAGAGACAGAGTATATAATACACAGTACACACCCAATATATAATACACAGTACATACCAAATATATAATACACGGTACATACCCAGTATATATTACACAGTACATACCCAGTATATAATACACGGTACATACAGAGTGTATAATACGCGTTACTTACCCAGTATACAATACACGGTACATACAGAGTGTATAATACGCGTTACTTACCCAGTAAACAATACAACACGGTACATACAAGTGTGTAATACGCGTTACGTACCCAGTATACAACCACACATACAGAGTGTATAATACGCGTTACTTACCCAGTATACAATACACGGTACACACGTGCGTTACTTACCCAGTATACAATACACGGTACACACAGAGTGTAAAAATACGTTACTTACCCAGTATACAATACGGTATACAGAGTGTATAATACACGTTACTTACCCAGTATACAATACACGGTACATACAGAGTGTATAATACACGTTACTTACCCAGTATACAATACGCGGTACATACAGAGTGTATAATACACAGTACATACCCAGTATACAATACACGGTACATGAGTGCAGACTACCCAGTTATAGACAATACGCGGTACATACAGAGTGTATAATACACGTTACACCCAGTATACAATACGCGGTACATACACGCGTTACTGACCCATATACAATACAATACATACAGAGTGTATAATACGCGACTACCACATATACAATACACGGTACATACAGAGTGTATAATACACGTTACTTACCCAGTATACAATACACGGTACATACAGAGTGTATAATACACGTTACTTACCCAGTATACAATACACGGTACATACAGAGTGTATAATACACGTTACTTACCCAGTATACAATACGCGGTACATACAGAGTGTATAATACGCGTTACTTACCCAGTATACAATACACGGTACATACAGAGTGTATAATACACGTTACTTACCCAGTATACAATAATCGGTACATACAGAGTGTATAATAACGCGTTACTTACCCATATACAATACGCGGTACATACAGTGTGTAATACGCGTTACTACCATTATACAATACACGGTCACCAGTATAATACACACTTACCCATATATAATACACGGCGACTACCCAGTATATATACACGGTGACTACCCAGTGCGACTACCCAGTTAATACGGCGACTTCAGTATATAATCACATATACCCAGTATATAATACACGGCGACTACCCAGTATATAATACACGGCGACTACCCAGTATATAATACACGGCGACTACCCAGTATATAATCACCAGTACATACCCAGTATATAATACACGGTGACTACCCAGTATATAATACACGGCGACTACCCAGTATATAATCACCTAGTTACCCAGTATATAATACACGGCGATACCCAGTATATAACCCAGTACATACCCAGTATATACACGCGTACCATACCACACGGCGACTACCCAGTATATAATCACCAGTACATACCCAGTATATAATACACGGCGACTACCCAGTATATAATACACGGCGACTACCCAGTATATAATACACGGCGACTACCCAGTATATAATACACGGCGACTACCCAGTATATAATACACGGCGACTACCCAGTATATAATCACCAGTACATACCCAATATATAATATACAGAACGTGCCTAGTTATAATTCACAATACATACCCAGTATATAATACACGGCGACTACCCAGTATATAATACACGGCGACTACCCAGTACACGGTACCCAGTATATAATACACGGTACTACCCAGTATATAATACACGGTACATACCCAGTATATAATACACGGTGACTACCCAGTATATAATACACGGCGACTACCCAGTATATAATCACCAGTACATACCCAGTATATAATACACGGTGACTACCCAGTATATAATACACGGCGACTACCCAGTATATAATACACGGTGACTACCCAGTATATAATACACGGTGACTACCCAGTATATAATACACGGCGACTACCCAGTATATAATACACGGCGACTACCCAGTATATAATCACCAGTACATACCCAGTATATAATACACGGTGACTACCCAGTATATAATACACGGCGACTACCCAGTATATAATCACCAGTACATACCCAGTATATAATACACGGCGACTACCCAGTATATAATCACCAGTACATACCCAGTATATAATACACGGTGACTACCCAGTATATAATACACGGTGACTACCCAGTATATAATACACGGCGACTACCCAGTATATAATCACCAGTACATACCCAGTATATAATACACGGCGACTACCCAGTATATAATCACCAGTACCTAGTTAAAATACACAATACATACCCGGTATATAATACACGGTACATACCAAATATATAATACACAGTATATACCCAGTAAATTATACACGGAACAGAAAGAGTATATAATACACAGTACATACCAAATATATAATACACGGTACATACCAAGTATATAATACACAGTACATACCCAGTATATATTACACGGAAGAGACAGAGTATATAATACACAGTACATACCAAATATATAACGGTACACCCAGTACATTACCAACATATATATACACGGTACATAAACAGAGTGTATAATACGCGTTACTTACCCAGTATAATACACGGTACACAGTACGTTACTTACCCAGTATATAATACACGGTACATACAGAGTGTATAATACGCGTTACTTACCCAAGTAATACAATACACGGTACACACAGAATAATACGCGTTACTTACCCAGTAAACAATACACGGTACACACAGAGTGTAAAATACGCGTTACTTGTATAACACGGTACATACAGAGTGTATAATACGCGTTACTTACCCAGTATACAATACACGGTACATACAGAGTGTATAATACACGTTACTTACCCAGTATACAATACGCGGTACATACAATAATACACAGTACATATAACAATACACAGAGTGTACAAATACAGACATGTATACAATACGCGTTACTTATACCAGTTATACCCAATACACGCGGTACATACAGAGTGTATAATACGCGTATACAATACACGGTACATACAGAGTGTAAAATACCCAGTATACAATACACGGTACACAGAGTGTATAATACACGTTACTTACACCAGTATACAATAGTGTACATACAAGTGTACGCGTTACTTACCCAGTATACACATACCCAGAGTGTGTAATACGCGTTACTTACCCAGTACAATACACGGTACATACAGAGTGTATAATACGCGTTACTTACCCAGTACAATACACGGTACAGTACAGAGTGTATAATACGCGGTACATACACGCGTTACTTACGACCCAGTATACAATACACGGTACATTACAGAGTGTATAATACGCGTTTATACCCAGTATACAATACACGGTACATACAGAGTGTATAATACACGTTACTTACCCAGTATACAGAGTGTATAATACACGTTACTTACCCCAATACACGGTACACACAGAGAGTGTATAATACGCGTTACTTACCCCGGTACATACAGAGTGTATAATACACAGTACATACCCAGTATACAATACACGGTACATACAGAGTGTATAATACACAGTACATACCCAGTATACAATACACGGTACATACAGAGTGTATAATACACGTTACAGTATACAATACGCGGTACATACAGAGTGTATAATGTATACAATACACGGTACATACAGAGTGTATAATACACGTTACTTACCCAGTATACAATACACGGTACATACAGAGTGTATAATACGCGTTACTTACCCAGTATACAATACGCGGTACATACAGAGTGTATAATACGCGTTACTTACCCAGTATACAATACACGGTACATACAGAGTGTATAATACAGTTAGTACCCAGTATACAATACGCGGTACATACGTATAATACGCGTTACTTACCCAGTATACAATACACACATACAGAGTGTATAATACAGTACCATACCCAGTATGTATACATACAGAGTGTAAATACGTTATACCCAGTATACAATACGCGGTACATACAGAGTGTATAATACACGTTACTTACCCAGTATACAATACACGGTACACACAGAGTGTATAATACGCGTTACTTACCCAGTATACAATACACAATACAGTGTATAATACACAGGTACAATACACACATACAGAGTGTAATAATACACGTTACTTACAGTATACAATACGGTACATACAGAGTGTATAATACACGTACTATTACCCAGTAAAACAATACACGGTACATACAGAAGTGTACATACACGTGTAATACAATACACGGTATACAGAGTGTATAATACACGTTACTTACCCAGTATACAATACACGGTACATACATAATACGCGTTACTTACCCAGTACAATACACGGTACATACAGAGTGTATAATACACGTTACTTACCCAGTATACAATACACGGTACATACAGAGTGTATAATACACGTTACTTACCCAGTATACAATACACGGTACATACAGAGTGTATAATACGCGTTACTTACCCAGTATACAATACACGGTACATACAGAGTGTATAATACACAGTACATACCCAGTATACAATACACGGTACATACAGAGTGTATAATACACGTTACTTACCCAGTATACAATACGCGGTACATACAGAGTGTATAATACACAGTACATACCCAGTATACAATACACGGTACATACAGAGTGTATAATACACGTTACTTACCCAGTATACAATACACGGTACATACAGTGTATAATACACGTTATACCCATACAATACGCGGTACATACAGAGTGTATAATACACGTTAGTGTATACAATACGTACATACAGAGTGTATAAATAACACGTTACTTACCCAGTATACAATACGCGGTAATACAGAGTGTATAATAACACAGTACATACCCAGTATACAATATACATAGAGTGTATAATACACGTTACGTTACAATACCGGTACATAGTGTAATACACAGTACAATACACGGTACATACAGAGTGTATAATACACAGTACATACCCAGTATACAATACGCGGTACATACAGAGTGTATAATACGCGTTACTTACCCAGTATATAATACGCGGTACATACAGAGTGTATAATACACGGTACATACAGAGTGTATAATACGCGGTACATACCCAGTATACAATACACGGTACATACAGAGTGTATAATACGCGGTACATACCCAGTAACTTACACGGTACATACAGAGTGTATACGCGGTAATACCCAGTATACAATACACGTACATACCCAGTATATAATACACGGTACATACCCAGTATATAATACACGGTACATACGTACGCGTAACTTACCCAGTATATAATAACGTACATACAGAGTGTATAATACGCGTTACTTACCCAGTATATCATACAGAGTGTATAATACGCGTTACTTACCCAGTATACAATACACGGTACATACAGAGTGTATAATACACGTTACTTACCCAGTATACAATACACGGTACATACAGAGTGTATAATACACAGTATATACCCAGTATACAATACACGGTACATACAGAGTGTATAATACGCGTTACTTACCCAGTATACAATACACGGTACATACAGAGTGTATAATACTAACATACCCAGTATATAATACGCGGTACATACAGAGTATACAATACACGGTACATACAGAGTGTATAATACGCGTTACTTACCCAGTATACAATACACGGTACATACAGAGTGTATAATACGCGTTACTTACCCAGTATACAATACACGGTACATACAGAGTGTATAATACGCGTTACTTACCCAGTATACAATACACGGTACATACAGAGTGTATGTTATTACCCAGTATAACAATACACGGTACATACAAGTGTATAATACGCGTTACTTACCCAGTATACAATACACGTACATACAGAGTGTATAATACACGTTACTTAGTATACAATACACGGTACATACAGAGTGTATAATACGCGTTACTTACCCAGTATACAATACACATACATGAGTGTAATAAATACATAGTATATAGAGTGTACATAATAATACGCGTTACTTACCCAGTATACAATACACGGTACATACAGAGTGTATAATACGCGGTACTTATACCCAGTATACACCATACAGAGTGTTACACGCGTTATACAACAATACACGGTACATACAGAGTGACGCGTTACTTACCCAGTATACAATACACGGTACATACAGAGTGTATAATACGTTACTTACCCTACAATACACGGTACCAGTGTATAATACGCGTTACTTACAGTATACAATACACGGTACATACAGAGTGTATAATACACGTTTACTTACCCGTTACTTACCCGCGTTAGTATACAATACACGGTACAGAGTGTATAATACACAGTATATAGTGTATACAATAACGGTACACAGAGTGTACTTACCGTTTACTTACCCAGTAATACATACACGGTATACAGAGTGTGTAATACGGTACCCATACAATACACGGTACATACAGGTGTAATACGCGTTACTTACCCAGTATAATACACGTTACAGAGTGTGTAATACGCGTTACTTACCCAGTATACAATACACGGTACATACAGAGTGTGTAATACGCGTTACTTACCCAGTATACAATACACGGTACATACAGAGTGTATAATACGCGTTACTTACCCAGTATATAATAGAGTATATACCCAGTATATAATACACGGTACATACCCAGAATAAAATATACAATACATAATCAGAATAAAAATGCACATCAAATACCCAGAATAAAATACACAGTATATAACCGGAAAAAAATGCACATCAAATACCCAAAATAAAATACACAGCAGATACCTAGAATAAAATACACAATACATACCCAGAATAAAATACAGGGTACATACCCAGAAGAAAGTGTAAATAAAATACCCAAAATAAAATACCCAGAATAAAATACACAGTATATACCCAGAATAAAATACACAGTAAATATTAAGAACAAGAATGCATAACAACTACTCAAAATAAAATACACAGTATTGACTAAGAATAAAATGCACAGTACTGTTGAGGAAGAGGAGTGGAAGGACCGACAACTCTTTGTAAGAGATTGCTCTTGTCCCTCAGGCAGCAACATGATCAGACCAATACTTTTCGAGAAGACTAGGAGATTTGCTTAAAGATCAACACAAGGAAGTCTGCGGTGTTAAGGAGAAACATCAGACAAGGCCTTCCACTACAACTTCAAGTCAAAGGGACAAACAAAAATAACTAAGAAGTGTCGTCTCCAAGGATTGCAGTTCGGATAAGGATGGTAAGAGCAGGACCAACGCTACGACCCAACTGGAAATTCATAGCATATTCGTAATTCGATGCCTGTGTAACATCATCAACTTCAGGTGCCCCAAGAAATGACGATCTATTAAGGAGAACCAGCGCAAATTGGATTGGATAGGACATACTCTCAAATAGTCACTTAACACCATTACCAAACAGGCACTGGATAGGAACAAAGACAGTCGCAGAGCAGATCTATAAACTAAAAGATGCTAAAATGTTTTGATTGAAAGTGAAAAGAATTGCCCAAAGCCGAGCCCAGTGAAGAGATTTGTGGTTGAGGCCCTATGCACAAACAAGGTGAACCAGGAATAGTTCAAATAATTAAATGTTAACAGAAATAGAAAATAATGTAACAATTAAATCTGTTTACATCATTATCATTCCTCAAATCTATACTGACATTAAATTACCTTTTTATTTCCAGTTGCTTTGTTTGTCTGTTTGTTTGTTTGTCTGATTACTGTGTTATATTGGTATTCTACGTCACAATCAGCAATTTCCAAGTAATATGTATGGCACGCCAAAATCACATTAATGAGTTAAACCTAACCTAACCCACTATGACTGGAGAAAACTAGGTTTAACTGAGAAAAACTAGGATTAACTCATTAGTGTAATTTCGGCGTGCTTTATCAGTTAATCCTAGATTTTCTCATTTAAACCTAGTTTTCTCCAGTTAAACGTAGATTTTCTCAGTAACCCACATTAACAGGAGAAAAACTAGGTTTAACTGAAAAAAAACAGGTTCAACTGCGCATCAATCACATTAATGAAAATTTGGCACAGTTAAACTTAGTTTTTCTCAGTTTTACCTAGTTTTTCACCAGTTAATTTGGGTTACGAGAAAAATAGGATTAAATGGAGAAAAATTAGGTTGAACTCGTAACCCACATTAATGAGAATATTTGGCACAGTTAAACCTAGTTTTTCTTAGTTTAACCTAGTTTTTCTCCAGTTAATTTAGGTTAAGAGAAAAATTAAGATTCATTGAGAAAAACTAGGTTTAACTCATTAATGTGATTTTGGCGTGCCATAAATACGATTGCGATCGGTTTTAATTAAAAGAGTAGTAAGGTTGATTATATATATATATATATATATATATATATATATATATATATATATATATATATATATATATATATATATATATATAAACCCAGCTATTTCGCCTTTTACAGTTTTTAATGCTATGATATATTATAGCAATGTTTTTAGGCAGAAACAATTTTACAAAACGCAAAATAAAATACAGGTTTTCAGCGTTATCAGTTTAGATAACTGTGATATCGTAAATGTCGGTAAAAGATGAAACTTGTAGATAGTAACTACAAGACAGAGGATAAAATTGATCTACCTTTCAAAGATAGTCACATTTAAAATATTCTAAAATGACTTTAATCTCAAATGGCACGCGCTGACGTAGTCTACAGACACCAGTGATATCGATATGCACGGCAAATTATCTCTCATATCAGACGATCATCTGCTCGCGTGCGTATATCTATTAGATACACGCATAAAACATCACTGATACACAGCATGGCTAATCAATTGTTACAATATCGGCATTTTACAACAGGAATTTACATTTTGTTTACGGGAGGTCACGCGGAGCAAAATTCGCATACGACCCTCTTAATCTGAAATTGTACTTCTAATAGCAGGTGAAGTTAGTCTTTCATTCCATCTGCAGTGATATATAGCCAACCTGAATTAGAAATGAATATATTCAAATCATCGGGATGAAATGGCGAGTTTTGCCGTCTCCAGAACAAAATATCGCTTTTGAACTTTTTGTCCAGGAAAATCTAAAATTCTGAAATTGTAATAAATTAAATGTAGTTTTATTTTTACGAAACGAATAATGAACATGCGTAATTACCGGTATTGAAAAGGTCTAATTCGTCGTCGATTTGTGATCGCAATAGTATTAGATAATATCATTGGATATGATGGTTTCAGAAACTGAAGAGATAATGCAACTTTGTTGTGTAAAGACCAGAAAACTTATCCCTTTCTTTGCAATTTATTTAGCTCGCTATAATCAAGTATTACTTGAATTATAAAGTAATGCTTAGACTGAGTTTACATACTTAAATTTTGACTAATTATTTTCTTAAAAGGTATGTTTCTTTAGAAGTGTTAATTACTGCAATCAACTTACTTGAAACTTATCTTTTCAATCAAAGCCTCATCTTTGTATGAAGTAGAACTGTTAAATACTATGTACCTATAATTTTTATTACTATTATTTTTTTCGTCCTTTTATTCCATCTTACTCCGCCCTTAATCACTGTAGTCGCATGGATGAAATTTATGTCTCAAATATTTAGGTGGAAATTTTCGTTTTTCTTTTTAAATTCGCCCGTCTATGCTAATGGCAAACATAAATGAAGTTAAACAAGAGCGAAAATGTGCAGGTGTACGGTATTTACCTGTGTTTTGTAGTCAGTTATTACAATTGTGGGACATCAGAGGTACAGTTAGGCCGTCCCGGGTTAAGTTTTCAGCTTTAAAAACAATGTGGTCATCTTTATTTCCCTTAATTTATAATTTTATCACTAATGTAAGTTTTCAAAATTTGTTCACTATTGACTATAGATTCAACGTTATTACCCAACAGTATGATATAATGACGTCATATGGGTTCAAATTTCCAGTCCAGGTCAACATGTTGGTAGGATACTATCGTCGTTGTACAAGTTTTAATTTTGTATAGGCCTACTATTCGCTCTGACTTTAAATAGCCTATATTCATTACATGGGTCCTCACTGCAAACCTGTTCTCAAACAGATAACCTATTCTCATAGTTATGACACTTCCCTAACATGTTTATGAAACACAATCTTAAGTAGATTCATTCAAACATATCAAAACCAAATTAGGAGAATATCTGAATGAGACTGACAAACTGGGCTAATTACATTGATATATCGCTAACAGTAAGTCCATTGTATGTTCAACTTCTTTGAACAAACATAAAAACGTAATATATCGTGTGGTAAGGTGTTTAACACCTATCTAGAGGGAAAAATGTTTTGCCACACAAGAGTGAATGAAAAACATACTAAGACATATGTCACTGAGAACAACAATATAAATGTGCTTTTTCTCAATGATATAGGGGTGAACGTGCTTTTACGACAATGCGGCTATTGTGTCGAAAGAACCAGAAACAAGTCGCACATGCTAACAGCATGACAGAAACCATTACGTAACCTAGATAGAGATGTCATAAATAGATCTATTTCTACAATGAAGCGAATGAATCATTTTATCAATCTTATATCAGCCGATCTTTTTACTCTCTGTCGGCACTTAGCCGTTCATATCGGCGTTGTACGCGTGACTTCGTTGGTTTGTATGTTTTATTCACTTATTTACAAGTGTATATTTGAGTTAAACTGTTATCTGTATATTTATATTTAGGTGTATTTCCGCTGTATGCTTGCTGTATGATTTCGATTTGTCTGTTACAAGTAACAAATTACAAATAAAACACTTGCCCACATTCATAAATATAAAAGCACACATACCGAAATGTTGTTCATGTGATGGAACAAGATTTTATGTGAGAGTCGACATATCTGCTGACTGGTCCAACCCGCAGGCAGACAAAATTTAAACAACTGGTTGACACTGACTCTTTCCGGTCACCTGGTCCCATCCCGTTTGGGATTTGCCATTGTTCTTTATGTTGAGATCATTATTACATCCAATCTGTAGTGTTCCAATGTAAGTGGAGGTTCGAATATGCATTAGTACTTCATTTGTATTTGTACACACAGATGTTGTATCTGACATGAACTTTAAAAATCTAATTAGTGTTGAAATGAACCGAAGAAAAAGCATTTGTTAGGAATTACCTAAAAACAAATTATATAGAATTAATAGGATTTTATATTTAATGAAATATCAAAAGGACGAGTAGAACCAGTGTTATATAAAGTCTAGGCTTTACTTATTGCTGGTAGAACAAAGATATATGAACATTGAAGAACCATTACAATTATAGGTGATTTTTGGTGGTTTACAATTAATGAATGTAAAAATTCGTGATACAGGCACATCTGCATCATTGTATCCAATTTCATTTACGGATCATCACCTCTTTACTGCAAACAGACTATGAAACTGGGATCAGTCGTTTTAAAGTTAACACATTTTAGCATTTGGTTTCGTTTTTCTTTTTTTCTTTTTTTTTTTGTTTTGTTTTTTATTTATTTATTTATTTTTTTTATTTTTTTTTTTTGGATAAATTGTTTAGACCCCTTGATCTGTCTATATAGATGTGGTAGAACAATTACAAAGACGACTTTCACGACAAACGTACGTTATGTATAGACACGTGTAGGTGTTCCTAAAAAACCAACCGGATGTAGAGACATATATATCTTATATTATTTCTGTCGCAGATTTTGATAGAACTTTAAAGCCGTATATGGACAATTTAAATGCAAAAAAGCAACGTTGATATCGGATATAAGTTAAAGTTAATATATAAAAAGCGTGAGTATCAGTGTAGATTGGTACAAGTCTATAAATATAGAACACAGACAAAAAGGTCAAAGAAATCTCCGGTTCATGAATAAACTGAGCACTGCGTTGACATTTCAAGATGTATGCCACATGTAAGTGCGCGATGTACATTACGTAGATCCAATCATCAAATGAAGAAAGAAAACAAAAACGAAGAGTGTCAAAAGGCGGTGTTTGTGTTTTAGGCATCATCGGATGCACATTGAGAATTGATAAACAGAGGAATAACAACATATACATACATCTAGGAGGAGGGCTGTTGATGGGAAAAAAGAAACAGACACCATGATGTACGAATGCATCACTGTTTATCTATGTTAAGCTATTGACAAAACAATACCATAGTCACAGATGGCATAATTATGTTTGTTCCTATCCCAAACCGACGCGGTCACAAGTTGGGTTTTAAATCACTAACAAGTGAATACATTAGTGTACATAATGAAACAAAGTTAATATATCAAATGTTTGCCATGTTTAAATATGTATCTCAGGATATTGGTAGAGAGGATGAATTTTATCTGTTTGTTTAATTGTGAATTTTGTTTGATATTTTTGTTTGTTTTTTTCTGTTTGCTTTGTGTATGGTTTTGTTTTCAGTTAGAATATGTTAACTCTTTTTGTTTTATTTATTTATATGGTTTTTTTTTCATGCAAATGTCATGTCGCATAGCCAAACATTATGTACCAGAACAAAATTAGTTGTTTGTATGTTATGATAAATTAAATGGCGCCGTTTTCCTCCTGTCTCTTCTATCGGTTCTTCCCAATCAACCAAGTGTTGAATCTTTTTCTAGCATTGGTTCAAGTTTACTACACAGAGATATAAGAGAGTCGTAAGTACTGGTAACCTGGACGCAATGCACCTCAGCAAATATTTGACTAATTAGATACTGCATGTAACTCCATCAGCGACATAAAATCTGGTGATCTGAATGAACTACAGACCTTTGTCTGCGAACTTTGAGTACATTGTACCTTGCTTGGGAAGGTGTAAAACGGATATACCTTACCAAACTTGAAACATATCGTTTTCGTAAATGTATACATGAACGGAATGCATAATCTTGTGTTTGATGTGTACCATCTGTATTGTATACGCTACACAACATTGACTTACAATGATTATAAACTTAAAATATATACGTATAAAATGAAAGTGAAATTGCCAAAGATATCTATACATAGTAAATACAAATGTACCTAAGATGTTCTAACAAAATAAGAACACATTTACTTTAGATATCCGTACAAAGTAAAAGCAAAATTTCGTAAGATATCCGTACAAAGTAAAAACTAAATTAAGTCATTAGAATATCCGTACAATGTAAAAACAAAATTACATGAGACATCCGTATAAAGTTAAGAACAAACTTATGTAAGATATCCGTGCAAAGTAAAAACCAAATTACATAAGATATCCGTACCAAGTAAGAATAGAATTATGTAAAATATCCGTACAAAGTAAAAACAAAGTTTTGTGAGATATCCGTACAAAGTAAAAACTAAATGACATCATTAAGACATCCATACAAAGTTAAAACAAAATTACGTGAGATATCCGTACAAAGTAAAAACTAAATGACGTCATTAAGATATCCATACAAAGTTAAAACAAAATTACGTGAGATATCCGTACAAAGTAAAAACTAAATGACGTCATTAAGACATCCATACAAAGTTAAAACAAAATTACGTGAGATATCCGTACAAAGTAAAAACTAAATGACGTCATTAAGATATCCGTTCAAAGTAAAAACAAAATTACGTGAGATATCCGTTCAAAGTAAAAACTAAATGACGTCATTAAGATATCCGTTCAAAGTAAAAACAAAATTACGTGAGATATCCGTACAAAGTAAAAACTAAATGACGTCATAAAGATATCCGTTCAAAGTAAAAACAAAATTACGTGAGATATCCGTTCAAAGTAAAAACTAACTTATTAATGCATTGTCAGTCATCACGGAAATGAAGGCCGTTCGGATAGTGTATACAGAGATAGGGAAAGAATTATATATTTAAAAAACAGCATGACACCGAATGAAACAATATAATTTGTAGAAATAAAGGAAAAAAAGACAGATTCGTGAGGTTACAATACACTACGTAACATATAAATCTTCCCAGCAAAGGATAAATAGTACATATACTCCAGCTGGACATAACTTTTTCCTTGATGTAGAAATGTTTCGACCCCTAGATCTTGGACAGTGTTTGAACGGACGTAATTCTACATACATGTACAAATTTTACATACATGTAATTCTGTTCTTACTCTGTACGGATATTTTACATACATGTAATTCTGTTCTTACTCTGTACGGATATTTTACATACATGGTTTCTGTTCTTACTCTGTACGGATATTTTACATACATGGTTTCTGTTCTTACTTTGTACGGATATTTTACAAACATGCAATTCTGTTCTTACTCTGTACGGATATTTTACATACATACAAATCTGTTCTTACTCTGTACGGATATTTTACATACATACAAATCTGTTCTTACTTTGTACGGATATTTTACATACATACAAATCTGTTCTTACTCTGTACGGATATTTTACATACATACAAATCTGTTCTTACTCTGTACGGATATTTTACATACATACAAATCTGTTCTTACTCTGTATGGATATTTTACATACATACAAATCTGTTCTTACTCTGTACGGATATTTTACATACATGGTTTCTGTTCTTACTCTGTACGGATATTTTACAAACATGCAATTCTGTTCTTACTTTGTACGGATATCTTAGATATTGGACAATGTATGGAATCAAACACGCTCTAGATATCATGTCGTGTTTATATGCGCATTAAATCATTTCGAGTTTATGTAAAAAGGATAAACAACAAACCAGGAAGTTGATTAAATCCATTATTTGGGACTGAGTCAGATTTGTAAAGTATCTCTTTTGTTAAAGAAATGATTGTGTATATAAGCCAGATAAAACCTTGTTTGGTCCTTTGAATAAGAAAAAATAGACGATGCATCAGATAATATGTCTGCATTTTGCATTCGACAAAATGTCGACATAGTAAAATGTTTTAAAGTAATTTAATTTTCCTCTTTCAATTTTCAATAAATAAATAAATAAACTTTTGTAAAATCGGCAACGCAGGTAGAATTTGTATTGATAGCGATGTCTTTATACCGTAAAAGGAGAAATTTTAGCGAGGATTCAATTTTGGCATTATTAGCGAGGTTGTTGAGATTGCTAAAATTTAATATCACTAATAACTCATTCCTCATCAAAGGTTTCAATTGCTAAACATAATGTCTCCCCTAAAATAGTATACCATTTTAAAGGAAATAAATGCTAAATTTGCGTCTCGCTAAAATTTCACTTACACAGTATTTGAATACTATAACACTATATATGTTGTTGTGTATTATCATAAATATACATGGTGCTATCGTAAATAAATGTTTCTATACTTTCGTGAATGAATTTTATTTTTCTATGTTTTATTCCTTATACTGTATAAAAATCCCGTTTGGATTCGCAATTGTTTTTCGTGTTGACACTATATGTATAACCAATGTGTTTTAATAGACTAGAAGTTACACTTATCTGTTGGTACATCTTATATTTTTACTATGGTAAATCAATGGTATTTTCCATTCACTGTACTATCAATATTTTATTCAATGTATGATTTACAAATGTATGAAATCGTAATTTACGTGATCTACATTTTTGTATTTGACCTTGTTTCAGCTGTTTTTGTGAATTATTTCATTGTTTATCAGCTTTTGATAAATAAACAATACATTGTAAATGAATGTTATTTACAGTGGTTACTCTAAGACGGATTTGGTAATACATTTAGATTTATTATTTGGCCTTGTATGATACCACTTTGTCTTTCGGAAATATACATTTAAAATCAATTCAAGCTCAGCTCAACTGATTAAGTCTAATTGACAGAAACGGTCGTTTTGAGCATATGTTTGGGCATCGTTTGAAAAACTAGAACCTTGGTATTGTTAATAATATTTGCAATGCTTTTATTTCACTGCAGTTTTAAAATTTAAATAATACTTACAATTTGCGACGGTTGTGGCATGCCAGCAGAAGACGCTGACTCCTTCCGGACACCTGGTCTTATCCCGTTTGGGATTCGTAATTGTTCTTCATGTTGAGACCATTTGTACATCTAATTCGTCGTGTTATAATGGACTTGAGTTTTGATTATTGATTGGTACTTCTTTCTTATTTTATATATATTTTTTTCTTATTATTTACACTATCGTAATTCTATGTTGTTTGTAGTGTTTATATCATCTAAATATAAAATGCATATAAACCAAAGGGTTAACAACTGAAACATATGTAAGGAGATATTGACACAAACTGGAAACATAAAGAATAAAAATCTCATAAACCAAAGTATAAATATACAGGATGTCCAGAATCCATATACAAATCTGATGATATTGGACAAAAACGGACCTCTGGAAATCCAGAGGTGGAATCAGGAGCCAAGGAGGAGTAAGCACCCCCTGTTGACTGGTCAGATCCGTCGTAAGTCCACAGTCAAATTCAAATAAAATAGGTGTGGAACAAATCCTTGTCACAATTTGTACAAACGACGCAATAACCGCTATCGAACAGGTAACTCAACATTTCATTGGCTGTATAATTCTTTTGGTCAATAATACAGATTTCTATATATTTTTGTGCCCAAGTTTATTGTCGTAAAAATACCGATTATATTCTACAGGGCCAAGGATATCCAGCAACAGACAAATCTCTTAATTCAAATGAACCATCTTATGTAATACTTGAAGGAAGTCCTTGCAGTGACATGTTTTACGAAGCTAGCTTTCAAGTAGGAACACTGCAAATACGACAAAATGTAGTATAAAGTTCAACCGACTTTTGCACGCTTCTTTACAGAAATCGAAATACTTTAAATAGTGTAAAAACTCTTTTAACAAAACCACAAGAAGTCAGAGCATGTATTTCAGCCTTCAGCTAGATACCACATACAATTAAATAACAAAACCGGAATTTAGCGGTTTCTTTTTACCAGTACAGACATTTAACTGTATAATCTGAAACTGATAAAGGAACAAAAACAAACATGATTTTTTTTTCAATAGGATTTTTAGAAATCCGGAATAACATTTACTTGCATTTCGTTTGACACAATTACACTTTTTATACCACTGATAAAAGCAAGAACAAAAACTTGAGATAATAATGTCTGTTTTGAAATTTGTAGAAACGGACAATATTTTAACAAAGGAGTAGGAACCGACTTTGATCAGGTGTTCTTACACCTGCCAACAGACTTTTTGTAGAGATGATAATATAGGAACACTGTTGAGTTCAGTTTTCTTTTCAGAATATCCCAGTGATATTGAGTAAGACATGATAACATTAACTTCCGCCAGGCTCCCGTGGAGTGATCTAAAAGCAAATCCCTTCTTTTATAATGGTTTTAAAATCAAGTATTACCAAGTTTATTTATTTTAAAAGCTGAAACTGAATACAGTGGGTTGTTGTATATCTATTTTTAAAAGCGACATTTTAAGATAAAACCTAAGTCCCAAAAGATACGTCATCCATGAAGATTTTAAAGCGGCAATGGCTGTGTTTTCCAAAAAGATCTTTCCTTTTTAACAACTTAGATTGATATACAATAACAAAGAAGATATACACAGACATAAAAATTCTTAAATTCCTATATATTTTTAGAAAATTGCTCGAGAAACCCAGTTTGACAATTAATCATTTGCAATTAATTAATTCAACCTTACTATTTGTATATGCATACCACACTGGACCTTATTTTCACAAGATATATAGGAATTTCATATAGTTTTTTCATGTCTGTATATAGCTCTTATTTGTAATTGTACGTCAAGTACAAGTAGTAAAAGCAAAACAATTGAAATAATGTTTTGGTAAACAAAGCTAATCCCATTTAAATATTAAAATATATAACCCAGACTATCCGAAACGTCCATCATATAAAGGTCCGTACTTAATGTAAAGACAGAAAGTCAACTTCAATATCGGAAACACAAATTTGGCAAAAAGACAGACCACTAAAAAAGATGTTCCACCACTTTGGATCCTCCATTTTGGGGGCAATGATACATAAAGATACATAGGCCCGGAGTATCGTAAACATAGGCAAACGTTATTGGTGATGGTGACCTTGAGTGACAGATGTGAAAATCATTTTCTCATACACCTGCAGTACTATCTTCTAAAGAATCGTTTCTAATTATTCAGAACCGATTATTCATTAAACTCATGAAAGGGTTGACCTGTCACCAAAAGAGCATGAATTATCAGACACAACATCGCACGACTCCTGGATGGCTTTGCCTCGTGGAGATTCATGTTTTTATATAATTGTAACACATTTACTGTTGTTGCCCAATCCCATTATATTTAATCCGAATTTAATACCATTTATGTGTAGGTAATAATTAAAGTGCAAATTTTGATATGCAGTCAGTCTAACTAATAGATGGGCTTTAGCAGGGCAAGATATCACAGAGACAAAACACAATACACTACTGTAGTACTATTTTGTATATTTTACAATAGAACACGAAAGCCGCTTAAAGTACATTTCTGATACAAAGTAACACAATGCATTTACACCTATATTGCTTTTATCGCTATACAAGTGCTTGGAACATTGGAACAAGCAGATACCATTTCCTGGGGAATCTGGCACATGTTTAACACGAAACAACAATGATGCACTTAAGTGTTTAATTCAAAATTAGTAACCAAATTATCTCTCATTCATCAGATATAACATGGTTATTGAAATATAAGATCGGGTGTATTTTGTATCTACTTTACATTCGACGTTTGAGATGACATCTTAAGAAAAAAGCCTTTAAATGGCAACTTATTAAGATGGCAAAATCCACAAACGAATAGACACTCAGATGATTAGATTTTAAGTATCTGTAACAAAAAGAAACTAGAAAATGTATAAACATGATGTGTTCCATGATCTAGTTGATCTCACAAACATAGACCCTACCATGTGTGTCTGTGTGTGTGTGTGTTTGTGTGTGTGTGAGAGAGAGAGTGAGTGCGTGTGTGCTTGAATTTGAGAGAGAGAGTGAGTGCGTGTGTGCTTGAATTTGAGAGAGAGACTGAGTGTGTGTGCTTGAATTTGAGAAAGAGTGCTTGAATTTGAGAGAGAGAGAGAGAGAGAGAGAGAGAGAGAGAGAGAGAGAGAGAGAGAGAGAGAGAGAGAGAGTACTAACATAATGGTGACACATAATTTTCTGGTTTCGATTCAGTATAAAATATTTTATTCTCTTTACTTTACATGTTTTGAGCTACCATATTTATATTGGATACCTAAACTTCATAAAACCCCATATAAGCAAAGATACATAGCATAATCCAGTAAATGTTCTACAAAACCTTTATTTTTACTCCTTACCAAGATATTGACAGCCGTTAAGGAGAAACTTCAACAATACTGTACAGTTGCTTATTCCAGAAGCGGTGTAAATCAGATGTGAATACCTAAAAATTCTAATCAGCTTTTAGAAAATTTTAAGGCACACAATTTTTCTCTAACTCACAGTATCAAAACTTATGACTTCTCAACTCTTTACACAACTATTCCACATAAAAAATTAAAAGAAACACTTTTTAGCATCATAGACAACTGCTTTAACACTAAAGGTGGTACACGAAAATTTAAATATCTAGTGATTGGCTATCAGGATACTTATTTTGTCCAACACCACTCTGATTCTACAAATAAATACACTGAAGTTGATATAAAAATCATGCTGGAATTTCTAATAGACAATATATTTGTAATGTTCGGAGACGTGGTCTTTCAACAAACTGTCGGCATTCCTATTGGAGTCAATTGTGCCCCTTTAATGGCCGACCTACGAAGCAGACTTCATTCAGAAACTGCTGAATCAAAAGAAGAAAAGTTAAAACGGTGTCCTTTAATTTGACATTTAGATATATCGACGACGTTTTGTCAATTAATAATGACAATTTTCATACATATGTCAATGCGATATATCCCAGCGAACTAGAAATTAAAGATACAACAGAATCCCGCGTTTAATGTCAACGTTCCGCAAATTTTACGGTCGGTAATAGTCTTGTTTGCGATTACTCTGTTTCACTAGATGAAATGTTGAGTTGCCTTTTCGTTGGCGGTTGTTGAGACGTCTGTACCAGTTGTGACGAGGATACACTCCTCACGTATTTCATTGGACTTGACTGTGAACGCAAGGTGGGTGTGACCGGTCGACAGGGCATGCTTACTCCTCCATGGCACCTGATCCCACCTCTTGGTTTCCAGAGGTCCATGTTTGTTCATTTTTACCGTATCTATGTCCTGGACATTCTATTGATATATACTTTGGTATCTGAGATTTTTATATGTAGTCATATACGTAGAGTCTCTCTCATATGGCACTACAGGTCGTAGTCATTGCTAAAGTTACCCGACTACAGGAGCCAACTATGTATAGTACTTCAATATATAATATACATGGCTCTTTTGACAATTTTTCGAAATAAACGGTTTTTTATGTTACTACATGCTCCCCATACAGATGGGATAATTTACGTTTTCTATCAAATATTTAATCCTCTTTTCACAAACAAAGGAAGATTTGTATGAGAAAGATAAAGATTCATATCGGAATAAAATAACCATTATTCCGGCCTGGTTTATTATCCTCGGTTTTATAACATTAAGCGGATCATTTTTCTCTATAAATGAAATAAAACTTCTCTATTACATGTATTTAAGATATGTTTTACTAAAGTATAGCCGTAAAATGCATATTACCTTAACACCATTAATAGGAACAAAACCTAGAGCTGTGAACGTTCAGGCCGGAATGAAGTTGATAGTGAAAGCGAGACAATATCCATTGTCAACTTCGTGTGTGTGATAACCAACTCAATAAAGTAAAACTAAGTAAAATAAAGGGTTCACATTAATATCCTACTTAAAAAACGAAGCATATGAGTTGGGTAGTGTTTTAAGTTGGAAAATAAAATAATACCATGTATCATATTTCAATAAAAATAGTATTAAATCCCCAAAATGAACAGATTATAAATACTATGCAAAGTTTTAAAATGTGGTTTTTAGTTGCAACAGTGTTGTCAAATTCACAATTTACATAAGGTCAAATGAACAGCCCTAGGAACTACAACATTGAGAATGTAATTGGAAAATACAAAAATGTGGATACAACACTGCGACTGTGTACACAACTTATTGCTGTAATAAGCATATTGTTATATCGTCACTATTCATAGGTCCATATTATATTTGACGACTAAATCTCCAGACATCAATTTTAACAAAACATGTATTGTACTAAGCGAATTATTATATCGTCCCTAGTTACAAGTCCACATCATGTAATACCGTCACTAGTTGTAAGTTCACATCATGTTACATCGTCACTCTTCATAAGTCCATATCATATTTGATGACCATATCCTCCGACATCTATTTTAACAAAACATGTATTGTAATAAGCTTGTTGTTATATCATCACTAGTTATAAGTCTATATCTTATTTTGTTACCTTGTCCTCTGATACCTATTTTACTTTTAAACAGTGTTTCCCCGTCCATTTCAAATACCATCTTCTCATTCTGTAAATGTGTCAATAATTTATGCAACAACCGGTAGAGAAACATTGAAAGGAACAGAAACTTTTGGTTTGCTGGGTTTAAGAAACGATAGTTCTGCAATAAAAGCAAATATTGTGGGTGGGACAAGTCTGTCATTCACTGTCGTGGTATAATAAATATTGACATTAGTCTGTGATATAGGTCAAAGTAAGTGACTGGTCGACAAGGGAAGCTTACTCCTAGTCCTACCTCGGGAATATCCGGCGATCAGAGTTTGTCCAATGTCCGCCAAATTTGAATGCCATTTCTTCCTGAACCTCCTGGCCGTTAATACTTTGTGCCTCCACACCAGTGGTGTCATAGAGTACTGTGATGAGATGTACAAAAAATTGTATCTGGCAAAATTTGTCAACATTACAGAAAATAAAAAAAGTGTTTGTTGTTTAACGTCCCACTCAAGAATATTTCACTCGTTTGGGTAAAAGATAAAATGGCTGATAAACGGTAGGCTCATTGGGGCCCTAATAATCACCTGAGTGAAATGTATTTTACTGATAATATACTGAAAAGCAACCAAAAGCTTGAAAAATTCATTGAAATTGAGAATTGCATAAGGGTAGACTTGCCTTGCCGATATTTTTATAGATCTTTCAAGATAATGTGCAGCAACAGTCGAAAACATGCAAAATCCATTTAAAAGGGGAACTAACTTTCACAAGGATCACCCTCACAAGGGTTAACCTGACAATTTAATTCTTGTTACTTTTTTGTAGATCCTTGCATACTGAACATTTTTGCTTCTTTCTCTTTCTATCTATTATACTTTTCAAGACAATAGGACAAAACTGTCAAAAACATAAGAAATCCATTTAAAGGGGAAATAACTCCTATAAGGGTCGACCTGACAATTTCGGCCCTATTAATATTTTCGTAGATCTTTGCGTGCTGAACAGTCTTACACTTTCTCTCCATCTATTATACTTTCCAAGATAATGTCTAAAAACACCCAAAAACATGAAAAATCCACTTAAAAGGGGAAATAACTCCCATAAGGGTCTACCCGACAACTTCCATCAAAATGAAATATTTGTAGATTTTTGCAAGCCGCTCATTTTAAGGTAACGGTTTTTTCTCTAGCTTTAATAATTTTGGAGATACCTGTATTAAATCAAAAATATCTGCTGACTCATTCATTCTATATTTAGCCAAGGCAGTCATGTTTAGTCCTGGCCCCTTTTCATCTGCAAACTTCATAGGGCTTTACATGGTTATACTTCCTGTCAAGTTTGGTTCAAATTGGTCCAAAGGTTCTGGAGAAGTAGTCCAAAATGTTGAAAACTTTACAAAACAAAACATATTTCCCATTTACTTAGGTGCCTGTGACGTTCATCTTTAACCCCA
Organism: Atrina japonica; assembly: GCA_030159075.1. Taxonomy (NCBI): domain Eukaryota; kingdom Metazoa; phylum Mollusca; class Bivalvia; order Pterioida; family Pinnidae; genus Atrina; species Atrina japonica. Next base: position 2,371,526 of record BROG01000008.1, read on the forward strand.
TGACCTTGAAAGTTTGTTAAAATGATCCTCAAATAATTCCTAACAACTTTCTCATATATCTGTATACAAAAAGTCGATTAGTTTGGAGTTATTAAACAATTTGAAATACAAATATACCGTGTGTTACTGAAGCACCCCCCTAGTGGCTTGTTTATGGACAGATTTCGTTTTCATTCGCAAACTTTGTAGATATTGACTTTGAAACTCACCTGATCATTGGTTCATGAAAAGAAGATTTTTAAAACTACTAACTTTTGGCCTTTTAAGGCCCCTATTGGTCCTATCTCTTTTTCATTCGCAAACTTAATGCGTCTTCACATGGGGATGCTATATGCAAAGTTTGGTTAAAACTGGTTCATTGGTTCTTGAGATGTTTAAATGCAAAAGTTAAAAGACGGACGATGGAAGCCTGACCTTTGGCAATAGCAATAGCTCATTTGGCCCTTCGGGCCAGGTGAGCTAAAATTAGAAATAACTATCATGAGTAGCCGTCATCTCTGTTGGTATTATATATCACGGTTACCTTATTGCAATTAACACCAAATCCACAAGAGCTGGAAATGTATGCCATGAATTTGTTTGTTTGGCTGCTTAATATATATACATGTATATATATATATATATATATATATATATATATATATATTTCTTTTATGGAGATGACACCAGCTCTAAGTGAAGTGCTACACATTTTGACCAATGCTAAGGACACGTCAATGCAGGAAGATTTTGTATTTACATGTTAAGCCTTCTGTGATTTTAAGTGTCATCTGAAAGACCTTTGACTTTCACTTCATATGACAAGCGCTCAACAGTCACAACCACTTTTTGTGCATTTGGTATAAACCGAGACCTTCAAGTTGCAAGTCAAACGCTCAATCACTGGACCATGGCCACTGCAAACAGCCATGTATAGCATCAATGTGTACCAATGTTAATAGAACACAAACTAAACAACCGTGAATGTGTGAAAAGGGCATTTTGTCAAAATGCTCTTCTTGAGGAAACCAGTAACAATGTACCCCGGACAGACCAGTTCTATCGCAACTGGCAAACTCTCATACAACAGTAGATTAGGTTCCAGTGTGGCTCGAATCCACGCTAACAAGAGATGACACACTTCATAGCTTAAAGCCCTCCAACTACTCAACCACTGCAGTTTTGTACATGGATACCCTCTTGTGATGTGGTTTTCTCATAAAATGTCATTCGCTCTACAAAATTATATTCACACTGATTTTTAACAAGAAACAAAAGAAAGATGGTTTAGTTTTTTATATTTTTTATTATCAAAAAACCATTATTGGTAGGTTTTGTTACTTGTAATAAAAAGTAAATGTCTTACACAGTCTCAAAATCATAATAACATTGTCCCTGGATCTTATCTTAAAGATCACATGGTTATATGCCCTCTATGGCATAAAAACTGTCAAATTAGCAACAATTATGTACATTTTAGTTTTTCTCTTGCATTTTAACTCTTTTAAATAAAAATATCCATCCAATACTACGAAAAGTACAAAAAATCATGTTGATTTTTTTTCATGCTATAAAAATCTTGTTCACACTTAATGTTGGATCTGATGCAAAGTCCTTGTACAAAGCAGGGTGTGAAAAATTGGAAATTACAGTTCCAAAAATACACAAAAATGAATGTGCTCTTATCTTTGTTAATATGAACAATCAGAAATTCTGTTGCAGTTATGTCACAAGAATTGTAAATAATCAAGTATTCCAAAACTTATCAGATAAATTTAGAGATTATTGCACATCATGAACTGGAGGCAAGTCAAGATATGGAAAACACATTAATAGATGTAACCAAGTGAAGAAGACACCTTCAAATGAAAAAGAGTCAACAAGCAATACATCTGAACTATTTGTTTTCTCTTCATTTTTAAGGAATTGTCTTTTAACCCACATATGAAAGACAAAACATTAACTCACGTTATCAATATTCATCAACAGTTTGTCATTCTTGGGATTTGTTGTTTTTGTGGTGTTTTATTTTTTTTTTTATTATTTTTTTTTTTTTTTTGTAAATATTTGTCATTTTTTCTCTGATTTTTTTTTTTTTTTGGTTGTAAGGAATTCCTAGGCAGATGTATTAACTTGTGACAAGGTTTGTAGAAATACCATGCATCAGATCACAAGCTTTCTTCAAACAAAATTGATGAGAAAAAAAGCTTTGTCATATTAAGACAAAACACGAAAATATGTTGCAAAAAATATTTTTTGCCATTCACTGTGCAAACATAATCTGATAACATCCACTGTTGGCAATGGGTTTCTACACTTGCCACCACTGTAACCACCAGTGTCCCACTAATTCTGATGGCTTTTTATATCCCACGCAATATTATTTATTAACTTAAACTTGAAAACATAAATCTAACAGTTAATTTGACTTACATGCTACATTACGCTAAATAATATTTTTAGTAAATAATGATATTTCAGTCTTATTACTCTTAAATGCTTCCACAAATCAACAATGTTGTTTTTATCATATATAGATAAAAATGAGCTAATTAAAATACCCATCATGAAATCTACAATTAATTAAAACTTTCCTTTTTTGGGCACATACCCTAAAATTTTTTTATCATTATTACAATAATATTAATCATTATTGAGTAAAATGAGATCTATGGTTTAATATACATAAAACATTGACAAGATAAGTTTCACAAGACAACAAAATAACAGCTATCTAGCACTTAATTGGTAACCAACACATCACCATAGAAACTGTAGGCAAAGGTCACATGTCAAATTTTAATCTTAAAAAAATTCTCAAAAAAGAATATTGCTTCATCGAAATAACGGTTCTATAAAAATTAAACGCATAAAAATAGAATCTTTTGACTCAAAAGGGAATGTAAAATATTTTTCAAAGAAATAGTCAGACTTATTTCCTTGATTATGTAAGAGGCAGATCTCCTGTGTAAAACCTCTTGGAAAATGGGAAATACCAGCAGCCAGTGTTCTTGCTTTCGAAAGAGTCAATTCGGTAAGTCAACATTCACATTTTGTAAGTAAAACAAATATTTAAACAAAACACAAAAAAAATGATTGGACATCATCATTTCCTAAGCCAATCGGAAGGCTTGTCAATCACTTATATCAAATCATGACATTGAATTTCTTACTTCTTACATATATGTATACAGACTTTTTTCATTTCTCTCTCTTCACACAAAAGAAAAAATAATTATATCGCTGAATCTGCAAAACTTAGCACTGATGCATATACTTATATAAAAAAAATCACACACAGATAAACAAAGTTATATAATAGTAATAAAACAGAATTATGCAAAAGTTCCTATCTTTTTAAAAATAATTACATTTTTTTGGTTTCCAAAATTTCAGCATACTTTTGTCATAATGCATGATAAGCTCAAAGATAAAGAACCAAATTTATATTGGTGAAAAATATTTATAATCCAATGATATTATCAAACATAAAAAAGCATTTTCTATCAAAAATTATTTTTCTCTACAAACAACTTCAAACCAGTAATTTTTCATATAATATATATTTTGCTGGCATTTTATGTATATTCAAATGGCAGTTATGATTTACATTAATTGTAAATTAAATCAAACTTACAATGCAAACAATATTTTCCAAGCAATTTTTTTTCTCTTTATTATTTGGGGAAAAAACTAAATAAATTAAAAGGACAAAAAAAATATATCATAAACATAAACTGATTCATGTATTTATTAATGCAGCAAATTTAAAGTTAAGCCTTACTAAAAAAAAAAATGAAAAAAAACTTGTGTCATTTAGTTTAAAGTTATGATCTACTTGTTGTTTTACAATATGCCAAAAATTTTGTTATATGGAATAATTATCTCCCTTTGGTAATATGTGCTGTATTATCTCCCTTTGAATCAATGATCCTGTCAACTCTAGGTGTGACCTGCACACAAAATATGACAGTACTGTCACATCAATGAAATAAAAATGTCAAAATCGGTAATATCCAACTAGAAATATTCCTTCTGTTGGAGTCTAGGTCACTAGGTCATGACCTAATTCAAATGTTTAGTACCACAAGTCTAAGCACATTTGGCAAATGGACCAAAAACATCCTCCACAACGTTCCTCTACCTACGTCCCTGTAAGTGGGATGCTATGGTCATCTATAGTGCAACCTGTGACTGAATGGCAATATCTTTGTATAGATAACTGGCAAGTTTGGTCATATATGAACCTTGTGTTAACATGTGATTGATAATGTGATTCTCGGATACATATTCCTGAGTGCACTATATCTGATAAGTACAACAAAAGTCCTCATCTTCCTTCTCACCTAATCATCCATCAGAGGTGGACAGGTTGATTCCTTATGGCACTTTATTTGGATTCTCAGCATCATGACATCGACATAAATACCTGAAAAAGAAAACATGGATTGATATTTCACCTGAAGAGTTTAAAAGACAAGACTTGTAAGAAGACAACAACACTTGCTGAAATGGGTGTAAATTTTCAAAACAGATCTTTTACCCACAGCTATCAGGTTTTGAGGTCAAAGCACTGGTAAGATTTTGAAAAGCAGGTCAAAGTCCAAGGTCAGGATCACTACGTCAAAAGTCAAGGAACCAAATAAAGGTTCTGGTCATAAGAAATATTTATGTGAAATATCAAAGCCCTATCCCTCATGGTTTTAAAGATATACCCAAGTTTAAAGTTTTTGAAAAGTAGTTCAAAGTCCAAGGTCACTAGGTCAAGAGTCAAGGTACCAAATGAAAGATTTGGTCATAAGAAATATATACATGAAATATCAAAGCTCACTCTCTCATTGTTTGAAAGTAGGTCAAAGTTCAAGGTCACTAGTTCAAAATCAAGGTAACAAATGAAAGCTCTGGTCATAAGAAAACCAAAGCCCTACCTCTCATGGTTTAAAAGCTATAGCCAAGGTTAAAGTTTTTTAATAGTAGGTCAAAGTTCAAGGCAAAGGTCATAAGATAAAAATTCAAGTCTACGGAAATAGACGATGCCAGGGGTATGGCATTTACTCTCCAGACTACGTCCCAATGAGCTAAGAATCAAATGTCTGAACTTGACAACTTTTACAGAAACAAAATAAAAATATCCTATTTGAAGTTGTATCTATGAAAACATGTAATTAAACTGAATCAAAACTTGATGATCATAGTGAAATGTTGATGTATGAGTAAAATTTTGCAATAATAAACCCTGTGCTTTTAGTTATAAGATAACTAATTAAGTCACTGAGTCAATATCTAAATTCCAGTAATACTACAACACAAATAATCCTATCTTGAAAAATCACCACTCTTGTAGGACCACACTCAGAAAACCATTTGGTTAAGTAATCCTAAAAATAACCACGTTTCCATGACAAATGAAGTTTTCTCTCTAGTCAAGTTCAATTGCATTGCAATCAAGCTAAACTCACCATGACTTCCTAGAAGTATATTACATCACTGTCTGACTTTGGACCTCTTGGTTCCTTTGCCTTTTCCTCTCCCTGAGATTGTTGTCCCGAAGCACTGTTTCCATCTCCTGACATTCTATTACCTTTGTCACCTATAGATGGAGGATTTTTTAAGCTCAAACTAGATGATCTTCCCTTTCCAGATTCGGCAAGTTTAAGCACTCCTGATAAAGATGAGGCAGACACTGATTTTTGTTGTAAATTATGTTGTGGATTATGGGACTTGGATGAATTATTACCCATGCTTTGATTAAATCCTGCAGTACTTCCTGTTCCTGTTTGCTGGGATTGTACATTCCCGTTTCCTCCAGTTTGCCCTGAGGAGTTGTTGGATGAACCCATTGCCAATTTAAATGGTAACACTTGATGCACTCCCCCGCTTTGGGGGTTTTTGTGACTGCCAACACTCTGGGCAAACTGTGGAATCTGTTGTTTGGCTTTTACACCAGTTTTCTGTTCATTCTTAGCACTTAGTAAATGCATTGGTAATTGATTTTTGTTGCCTGTCATTTTAGAAGCTGAAAAGCTTGGCGCACTATGTACTTTATTTGAAGACGCATCTGGTCTTGTAGGTAATTCTCGTCGTGTTGTTTTTATATTTCCTGAACGTAACTTTTCCATGTCATTTTCAATAGCTTGACAGAAGTCAGCTGATGCCGACCTGCGATGTGAGTTCATATTTGGTGATTTATCTTTATCTCCTTCTTTTGGTTGTTCAACAACTCGATCTGCTGATGATTCCCGCATCTGAACCATTGCTGGAGAACTTGCGTTTTTAGAAAGTGATGGATCCTTATTTTGTTGTTGCTGCTTCCACATATCAATCTGTTGCTGGAAGAAATCACGATGTTTTTTCAACTCCTCCTTTTTAAGATGAAGCTCAGTCTGAAAAAAAAAAGAATTTCAAATATAAAGAACATTATATCATTTGAAAGAATAACTTTTTAGTTGATTTGAAAAATAATGTCAATTTCAGACTTAAGCTACAATGAACCATGAAAAATCAAGGAAGAGGATTTAAAAAAAAAAAATGTATTCATCATCAATCAAATGACAACTTTTAAGGAAACATATTTTATTATCTCAATCACTCTCTCACACACACACACACACACCTCTACACACACACACACACACACACACACACACACACACACATATAAGATTTTCAGGTAAAGGGTATTTCACTCCCAGAAACAAAATTTAAAGGGTAAATCAAAGTTCTTAAAGGGTATTTCTAAATATTTAAAGGGTGTTTTACATAATTATATATAAATTGTCATTATTACAATTTGTAACTTCAATGTCCAATGAGTAATGTTATCCCTGTTGTAAATTCCAAAGCTGATTTTCCCATTTTTAAAGGGTAAATACCCTCTTACTCCCCTTATCTTGAGCTCTGTATATGTGTGTGTGTGTATATATATATATATATATATATATATATATATATATATATATATATATATATATATATATATATATATATAAAGAAAAATATAACTTACAGCATCTTTTTGCAATCGTTTTCTTTGTTCATCCATTGCCATCTTCTCTCTTTCTAACTTCATAAGTTCAATTTCACTCTGTCTTTCCAGATCCTGTTTCTGTTTTCTGACAGTTTCTTGAAGATTTCGCAACTCCTCCAGTTGGTGGTGTTGTCGGTATCCACCTTTCCTGTCATGAACCTCTGCTGACAATTTATTGATACGTTCATTAGCTTCCGCAAGTTGAGCACGGAGAGATTCCACAGCTGTTCCTTGTTTGGCAGTAAGATGCTGCAAGATAGAAAAATATATGTTGAAACAACAAATTTAAATTTTCAAAGGAGTTTGAACTTCCTTTATACCATGTGTTAATATTTATTTTGATTATTGTTGCATTTCTTTTTATTTCAATGGTGTTTTATGCCACATTCGTCAAAGGAAAAGGGACTCGTTAATGTGACTTTAAAGAAATATGGTAAATGTTTCCTAGACTGTTTATATAGACATTGCACAATATCCAATCAGTCCAGTAATGATTTGTCCTATTGTTTCCATGGCATCAAGAGAGACATTCACACAATATCCAGTCAGTCCAGTAATGATTTGTCCTATTGTTTCCATGGCATCAAGTTGTTTTTATTAGGATTTATGCCAAACACTACAATATTTCTGTTATAATGTCACAGGCAGAATTTTCAGAGTGGCAGAGAAAATAAGGTCACAGTGTGCCCCAAAAAAGGAGAAGAAAAAATGTGACTGACTTTATGCTAGTAAAGTGTCAGACTTAATCACATTCTAAAGCTCTAGTAGAGTTTGGAGCCATTATCCTGTCTAGATACCAGATACCCTGAAATTTTAAAACTCTAACCACTGTCACCCTCACCCAGACATTTTGAAATTAAAAAAAGTTACTGGTAAACCAGACCAGTGAATAAAGGAATTTCACTGGTAAAAGGAAATTTTTCATTGGTCTGAATATTATATACACAATTGAAATGAAATGGAAAATTACTGGTCAATTGGACCAGTTATCAGATAGATTTCACTGGACTTTTGTAAAATTTACCCGTTTTTCTGGTAAGACCGATGAATTTCAAAAACTCACCCCATCAAAAACAACAATTCTTTAGTATAAACATTTCACTAGGTATCAATGACTACATGAACAAGTGGGTGAATTGATGTAACTGATTGATATGCATTGTATAGCAAATAGTTCCTAAAATAAACTTAAACTGAAAATTGGAAACTGTTACGTGATGTTAGGTACCAGGTTACTACCATGAAAGATATGGCAGTATGATAGAATGTTTTGTCAAATTTTATTGTCTGTGTTTTCATAGGCCTCTGATGTAACTCAAAAATTCAATTAATCAATGATGGCCTGAAGTATCATACCTACAGTATCTGACAGAGTTATACAGGTAAACAGCAAAATACCTATCAGAAACTTCCGACTTTAATACATAAAATAGAGATGTTCAGATTCCTTAGTGATGGACCGAATAGTTTTTGCATTCATCATAGGAAACACCCAATTCCTCCAATCAGTTTCAATTGACATTACGAGGTATCTGTATGTAGATTTCACAAGTGTTACTGTGTATCTCTGCATTGTCTTGCTATAAACTTCAGTTTTGAGTGTTATACAGCAAAAAGTATCATTGTGTCATCTGGATGCCCACAAATGTCTAAGTGTGTTTGACTTGATCTATACTTCCTGTTGATTACAAAGTACATCAATCTGTAAGTGTAGACATTTTCTTTTTGTTTTCTGTCAAATTTATTTTGTTGTGATGCTTTTTATAACCACATTATTTGAATGAACTACTTCATTTCTGACTGTATTCTTCAGAAACAATTAACCAATCACATCTGACTTCACTATAAGTATTGTACTTCTTTATTTCATCTAAACAACATTTATTTCACTACCCATCAAAGTCATACACATTTTTTTTCTCATGACAATTTATCCATTCAAGATTTTTTTCAACAATGAACAACATTTGCCTATAACACTCAAAACACAATCCATTTTTTTACTTTCACAATAAGTTGCAAGATCGCATTACTAAAACTATTTTGTTCATGTGCCTTCTATCTGATCAAATGTTTGGCATAAACTCAGTTCTGAAATAGAAGGGTTTCCTACAAAGCCAGGGGATCCTATTTGTCATTTAAATAGCTCTAATGACATACATATATATACCCTATAAGTAATGAAAATTTGAATGGTATTTAAGCCACATTCAACAATATTTAGTTATATAGTGGTGGCCAGTTTTTAATGGTGGAGGAGAGAACCAGGTTACACTGTACCTAGGAAGAGACCTACTGTCTTCTGCATGTAAACTGGCAAACTTTTCCAAAAAAATCAACTTAGATTCCATTGGGGTGGAAACCTGCTCTGATCAGTAGTAACAGATTTCATGGTTCAAAGTCTGATGCTCTTAAAAGTTGGCCACAGAGAGCCCACCCTGAAATTTTGTCAATGCATAACTAGCGTACTAATAAATTCTAGAGACACCTACGATAATAAAACAACTAACTCTTATTCATATGACTTCTAACATGGTGTCAGAAAACTTGATCATATAAATATGCATCTAACAGTGCAAGAATCAGTCCGAGATCCCTTAATCCCTGGACAAATTTTAAAAATAATAACAGAAAAAAAAAATACATTTATAAATCTATGAATAAAACTTTTTCCTTTGATAATCTCGAAGGTTTCCTTCCCACAAGATTTAAAGTAAAGTTTTTTTTTTTTAAAAGCAACTTTTCATTCACACAATACAATAAAAGTTATACGATCAATTTGGTCTTTTTCCTTATATGGTTCTACTGCATTATACTGGCCAACTTGACATGTCTTTGCTTAAAGTGGTGTGAAGTTTCTTGAAATAAGAACCGACATCAAAGATATGAGCCAAATATCATTCAGCGATCTATCTGCTTTTTATTATAGATATTTTTTTTCTTTTATACAAATCACAAGGTTATCTTAAATCTTGTCTACCAATACAAAGATATCTCTTACCATTTATGAATGAAATCATAAAACATGAGATATTATGAATGGGACAACTTTGTGACATGATGGATCTACACATATAGAATTTTCAAATTTATTTTTTAAATAGAGGCAGTGTTAAATTATAAATGAAAACTTTTTATGAATTACTTTACTAATGCTTCCCATCTATCAAAGCCAGAAAAGTTAACCACACATTGAGATCTCGTAAAATGACAGACAATGGCTTTTCTTAACATTTATGAGAAAAGATCATTTTTTTTTAAAGATCTTTTTTTTTTTTTAAATAATACAGACAGAGAGGACAGATAAGTATTTCATACATATATTCTAATTACTTAGGAACATGACTCTTGTTAGTAACAGGCACTTGATTTTATACATTAGATGAAAATCATTTTCTTGTTATTTAACATACATTTCTTTGTTGCAAATGGTTTTAAACTATTAGAGTACACCCCAGTACATTTATAGTTTTTAAATTCTGAATAGTGTTTTACACCACACTCAACAATTTTGCAGTTATATGGTGGTGGTTAGTTTTTAATGGTAGAGGACCGAATTACAAATTGCTTGGAAAGAGACCGTCAGCTTTCTACAAGTAAAGTGGCAAACTTTCTCCCATAATTCAGCTTAGGTTCCTGCGGGCTCGAACCTACCTGACCAGAAGTGAAGTATTCATAGTTCAAAATGTGGTGCTCTAACCAATCAGCAATGGAACCCCTATGTACATATATGTTTTATTGCTTAACATATCTCAGACATTCAGATCACAAATTCAAATTTGATATAAAACTGCAAATGGGGCTTTGGATTTGTACAAAATTAATTATAGTATTACCACCTCAAAGATAAAATTTGTATTTCTTTTTATGCAAAAAGCAATTACAGTAATAATTTGACAGAAACAGAATAAATAATGTAAGGGTTGCAGTAATATGAATCCAAGTTAATGTTTAGACTCACAGCTGGAATTATTTTGATTAAAACCTGATTTATGAATACTGTTGGAAAGACCCCATATCATTATCAGGTCTTGCTGGCTTTTTATGTTATGTCAGATTAAGTTCTGGAGTTGTTTATATTGTTAGTATAGAGTTGGTATGACTTTTCTGGGGCCTGTTGTTGTTTAATATTACTGCAGAGATCTTACCAGTATGTTGTTTTAACAACAAAATATTATACAAGAACTAAGTTATGATGTTGTTTAAATTATTACTGGACTTCATACAATTTAAAATATTGCAGAAATCTGATGTTGTTTAAATTATTACTGGACCTGATACTATTAAAAACATTGCATAAATCTGATGTTGTTTAACAGTTGCTAAGAAACCAATTTTCAAAAAAAAATATACTGGGATGATGTCTAATACCACAATTAAGTTATGATGTTGTTTAAATTATTACTGGACCTGATACTATTAAAAACATTGCATTGTAAATCTGATGTTGTTTAACAGTTGCTAAGAAACCAACTTTTTTAAAAATTATACAGGGATGTGAACAAGGTGTAGATTGCTAAAATCTGATACTGTTCAAACTTATTGTTGTTGTAATTTGATTTCAACATCATACATTATAGCTAATATCTGACATTTCAAAATTTTCATTGGAAATTTGTTTTGTCTATGAAGACACTTTATAAGATTGAATATTATTAAACATAATATTGGGATAATATGTAAATATCCTACCCATTACTTATTTTACCTGAGGTTATTGGAGAGTAATATTTCAGCTTACAGCAGGGATCTACAGTAAACCAGAGCAATAACCTAAGGGACCTGTTTGGTGCTGTTTTACTGTATATCTATACTCTACAGCTGTTTTTAAAAACAAAGAATTATGAATGAGTCATCTTTATTATCATAACAATGAACAAAAAAATGATAATCAGTGGCACTTCTTTTAGCGATATGTTTGACCTGGTGACCCACAGACAAAATCTTATGTCAACAAACACTGAAATGAATGTACTTTAAAGGTAATAAAACATTACCTTATCTGTGACCCCATAAAACAGGTCTATTTCAGAGTCTAGTAGTTACTACATAAAGGCTAACAAAATTATTATTTAAGGGGAAAATAATTCTTGTGCACCATCAAAATTTATCTCCTTTTTCTGCATTATCTTAAAATCTCCAGTGTGATTCACAAGTAAAACAGTGTTGTCACCTGTTTGTAATTATGGTACTTAAAGTATATATCTAAGGTGCGAACCTAATTCTCAACTGATCGACTTTTACCTAGAAGTGGCCGACTATAACACACTCTCACCAACTTTTTGTGTATTTGTTCCATGTCTAAGTTCCTTTGTATCACTTTCACAAACAAGAAGTATTGTTCCACTACAGACAACCGTATTCATTACAGAAATGTTGATCAGATATGGATCATTAGTAGAACAGATAAAACGACTAAGAACGGACAGAGACATCTCTAACCAGAAATCTCTTTGATTTCACACCTTTCAAAAAGCAATTTATCTAAATTTTCTAAATAAATTTTTTTTTCTGGTTGAAGTAGAGGTAACCACCTCAATAGCCAATGGAAAACTAGCTTAAATTCATTACAAACGAGACATATTACACTGGTACAAAATCAATTTCAAATATAGGATATAATGTATCTTGTGTACATTCTACAAAGTATATATGTATTGAGACCAACCATGTTTTACACTCAAGTATACTATTTTACAACGATAAGAGAAAACATACACCATAACAACAAGCTAGATTCAAGTGATAGTTTAAACCATCCATTAACAAAGTCGAAGGTCACAGATCTGGTTTCTATCTTTAGTATTCAAGATTGATACATCTTTTTAAATCTTTTTTTTATATTAAAAAACTGTTCTTCTTTGACAAATGATGATCATGTTTAACTATACAGTTGAAAAGCTTTTAAAACACACACACACAGAGCATTGTGCAATACTCATTTTCTTTTTTTGTCAATATCAAGACACAGAGTGGTCGTTTTCTCACAGTTCACACTTTGTGCAACAATATCGCATGAAATAAATCTGTCTTTGATCTGATGGAGAAATAGACATCTTATAGACTCGACTTGTCAGTTTCATGCCACTGATACACTGCATGTGTTATATAATCTACAGTATAATCTGAAGTTGAACATCCATTTGTCAATGTCAACAAACAACATTACAGATATTGATATCGAGTGCAATTATGAAGCACCAAATAGGCGTGAGATCATAGCAAAATTACCTTAATCATATATACCTAATTTTTGCTTAAATTAAACAATTTTGATATTTTAAGATAAGTATTGTGAAAATATGTTATGAATTCATAAATAGACAATTCTAATAGACATGGTCTGATTCATAAACTAGAGATGGGAATAAAAAGGTTAGGCATATCATAAAAAGATCATTAGAAATTTCAAGGACCTTTGAAAATGTAAAATGATTTAAATTTGTATACAATAGCAGAAAATTAAAAGACAACACTCACACACATTTTCTTTTCATTAGACCTACTGCTACATCATTACAAATACTGGTAGAATTATTTATCTAATTTATTGACCTTTTATATAGATATATGAATAGCAATAATTCTCAGGGATGCGATTCCATAATGGTGAAAAAGGATGAAAATGATTCATTTGTTGTCCAGGCCTAATAGGGAAAATAAAGATTTAACATTGCAGCAAAATTTTGAAAAAGGAGGAATCAATCCAATAGGAGGATTCACATCACTGAATACTGTACATGTACTTATTTTAGCAGTATTCTAATATTAGCGCCTTTCACACTCAAGTCAGTTCACTAATTCAAGGGCAGCTCTAAAAGTTATCCATCCTGTCATTCTGTATACAAGATAAAACTAATAAAATTAATTGCGCAAATTCAAGATTGCCCTAATAAGTTTATGCCCACTGAGAGCGCTAAATATGAGTGCACTAATTCAAAAACACATATAGTACTTAAGATTTCAATTCATATCTATTTGTCATTCCCTTAATGCATTTGCACAGAGCTAATTCTGAACAAAGCAATCCAGAGATGGGAACAATTCCCCTTGCTATCTTGTCTTTGTCCATGCTGAACAAGAATATATAAATGTGTATCCCTGAAGTTCTACCTGGAAATTAAGCATGCATAACCAATGTACTTCAAACATACAGCTGACCTAGATATTGCTGATATGAACATCACAGAAGACTCTGATATGGATCTATTTCAACTACAGTCACAAACACAAAAACTGACTTCACTACCTTAGAGCTGTCAAATGTCAAACAACATCAAAACAATCAATTTGTTCTCTTTTTACTTATCCATGTTGTCATTCATTTTTTAAAATAAACCCTTGAGAAAATATACATACAGGGTGTTAGGAGTGAAAGCTGTTTGATTACATTCTGGATTTACTTGGAGTCTTAATGAAAGCTAAGAAATAAAGATTACTGCCAATAAAACTGCAAATGAGAAACTTCTCTGTAAACATTAAATTGAGAGAGAGAGAGAGAGAGAGAGAGAGAGAGAGAGAGAGAGAGAGAGAGAGAGAGAGAGAGAGAGAGAGAGAGAGAGAGAGAGAGAGAGAGAGAGAGAGAGAGAGAGAGAGAGAGAGACAGAGAGAGACACACACAGGCAGACAGACAGACAGACAGACAGACAGACAGACAGACAGACAGAGACAGTGACAGACAGAGACAGACTAACAGTTTTAAATCCAGTGGTACTATTGACAGGGAATTCAAAACTGCAATTATTGTCACTATCCAAAACCTTGTAAATGTCTGTATGATGACCCAGTGACCACAGCAAAGCTAAGAAACAGTGGGTCAATTCATACCATAAGTATTGTACTCCAAAGTATTAAAACAGGTAACAGACCCAGTCAGTGACATATAACTGCTAACATACCAACCAATAATGAGATACATAATGTAAACTTGATTAGATTATGACATACTTCAGTGACTCTCACCTACAGACAAAGGAATGACCTCATAACACACAAAACACAAAAGTATAAGTTCTGTCCTGCTGTGAAACATTGATGCTATTAGTACAGATATGTAAGAATGCTGAGGGCAAATGTCTGTTTATACACAGAAAAAATCAAAACAGTCAGATGATCTAGATGTTTTGTACTTCTTTACGAATTAGTCTCACTATGGAGCAACAACCTGTTTCATAGACAGAATAAAGGTCTTCTATATCTATGTTTTATGTCAAATTGTGTGGTGGGTAACAAACTAATTTAAGATTCACATAAAAATTTTCATCATTTTACATTAGGGATATCAAAACATTATGGCAGCCAGGAATAACCTTCTGTCTATAATTTGTACTAAATTATAAAAAAAAACGTAAAGCATCTTTAAATGTCTTTGAAAGAAATCCGGATATTCTCTGATGACTTAAAATCTCTAACACTAACTCAAGTAACAGTCTAAATTAAAAAAATAAAAAACAAAATTTCTCGAGAGAGAGAAAAGTGCAACAAACATTGAATAAGCATTATGCACGGCCTCCACTCAGCTTGTAATGTTTGTTTCTCTCATACATTTGCCATAGATCAAAAGACATTATTTAATTCACAGTGGGATAAGTTCTATTTTCTTGATGTTGCAAACACCTTACTTTGAAAATGGTGATGAATAGTGGAATTTTCAAGTGGCAATTAATAAAGATATGGATAGCAATTTTCTATAATCTTAACAGTATTCTATATACATATTTCTCATCATAATTGGACTCAGCTGTCAAACACCCTAAGGTCAGACAGGGTGAATGATTTCTACAAAAGCTTGATATTGGAAAAGTAACAGTATAAAAAAATACACCAAAGCATCGTAATTAAACCATTTATATGCCCCTGGGAAAAGTAAGTGTGTTATGGGTAGCATGTTTAGTTGGCCTAAAACATAGGTTGGTTTGTTGGTTTGAATTTTGTTTTAAACTCGTTCTTTAATATTTCAGTCATATGGTAGCAGCAAGTTTTTAATGTTCAAGGAGAGAACCTGATTACAATGTACCTGGGGAGAGCCTTCCAAAAGTAAACTGGCAAAAACTCTCACAAACTAAGATTAGGTTCCTGTGGGACGCGAACCTGCTCTGATCAGAAATGAGAGAGATTTATGATTTGAAGCCTGGTACTCTAACCACTCAGCCTCCTCCCCACCCCATCCCACCCCAGTCAAAAGCAAAGTTGGAAATAAATACACTACTTTGAATTCAATGAATGCATCGTATACCCCTACTACAACAAAAATAACTTCAGCTAAACACTTAACATCTAAAGCTTAGACCTTAAACACACATCTTAAATGAAAACCTCAAACTTATCTGTCCAAAGCTAATGAAAACTGTCAATGTTGGTATCATGTTAGCTCCCACATACATTTGTATTTCGAGCTGTAAATAACACATGTATGTATTAAAGATGAAAAGTCAAACTTACCACGATGCTATGGAGAGAGCGTGCCAGTTCAGCAATAGAGGTCATGTGATCTCCAGGTACGAGGACCGAGAGTTGAGAGGTAGCCGATAGATCCACCATTGAGCTTCCATCACTACTGAATTTATCATAGTAATTACCACTTTCAACCGAGTCATTATGTCCCAGTTGTTGCTGAAATCAAAGTTTAATAGCACAATAAAGCCTGCATTATTCTGTAGTTGATATTTGTAAGATACTGAAATACAATGCTAATTATGATTAATTTATACTATTTATCATTCATTTACAGGATATAATTAATTACCATGAAGAACCAAATAAATATCCATATAAAAGAGAAAACTAGATTCCTTATAGACCTAAGAATCTTAGTAAGATTAGTTACATCAATCTATTTTAATCAGAGCAAACTTTTAGAATAGGCTGTAAATTTGTATATTT
The DNA here is from genome assembly GCA_030159075.1 of Atrina japonica. NCBI lineage: Eukaryota > Metazoa > Mollusca > Bivalvia > Pterioida > Pinnidae > Atrina > Atrina japonica. Next base: position 2,388,414 of record BROG01000008.1, read on the forward strand.
TATGAAATGACTGCTCAATATTTTGCTGAATGATAACTTTTTCAGCTGTCCAGTTTATGAAAATCTTGGAGCGGCATATGAATCTGTCCTTTTCAAGTCAACCATGTAATAGTTATGCAGAACATAAAGGAAGGTAACTCTTCCTCTGTGAAGAATATAAGAGTTGTCTCTCTTTACACTTACATGTTCATATGGTATATTTTCTGTATAAGGAGGTATTTCTGAGTCACTGTCTACTCGTTCCGTCTGAAAAGGACTTGTTCTTTGTTCTTCACTGTCCGCAGTTTCATCAATTTGTCGTTTAGGTGGCATCACTGCAAAAGAAAATTAATTTTCACATTGAGAAGAATTTATTTTCCTTAAAACAAATAGATGCTTTTTCTTTGCTTCTGATCAAAGCAATTTTTCTTCTACAGTCCCTTAATCTAATCAAAATAAGGCTACCCCGTTTTAGTCTACATCATTTATTTACAATGATTCTTTAAATTATTCTTTTAAAGACCATGCATCTAAATGATATAGCAGTCTAAGACTCAACATAATGATCACTTACAACAATCAAGCAGTGGTTAATTTGGTTTGAGAACTGTGAAATCAAATAACTACTGATTATGGATTTTAACCTTTCTGTTATTATACATATCTTTAAATCAAAACCTCGACTTTAAAAAAAAAACAACATTATGTTATTCACCGATTCTGAAAAACTTGTATCTTTGAATACATTAGATTGAAATTCAAGTTATTTTTTCTCTCTGTATAAAATTACACTTACTTCTTGAACCAATGTCAAAGGATGAGTCAAACCCTGCGAATGTTTCTGCTCGTTTTGGCACAGGTGGAAACTGGTATGAGTTACTGACATGTTCTCCGACACTGCTAACATGGCGACTCAACTGGGCGCCATTACTATTGTTTTGTAGCATGCTGGTCAATCGTGAGGCAGTAACCGAGACTGTAACAAAGATCAAATTCATTTTAGTCCTTAAAAAGTGACAATATTTTACATGAGCAAGCTTCTGATGATTAAAAAAAAATCGAAATCAAATAAGTTTTCTCAATTAAAAGAAATTGCTGAGTTTAATAATTCTATGTCTAAACTTCATCAAAGAAACCAATCATCTACATACATCAACCATTCACAGACTTCATACATAAACCTTTCACAAACTACATACATAAACCATTCACATACTACATACATCAACCATTCACATACTACATATAAACCTTTCACAGACTACATACATATACCATTCACATACTACATACATACACATTTCACTACATACCTTCTTGTATGGCAGCTTGTAAAGCATCAAGGTGTTCTGAGCCTTCTTCATCTCCATATGAATCAGGTCTCTGTAATTACATATATACAATGTACTGAATTGAGTGAAATAACTAAAACCTACATATATTATGATATCTGTGTAGTATAGTCATATTGCAAATGTACATATATATTGTCTCTAAATAGTTATATATATTCTCTAAATATTTATAACGAGTTCCTAAGAAGGTCCAAATACTCTCCTACAATTGATTGGAGGGAAATCTCTAAGTATGTAAATATATGTAAATAACCTAAATGGAGCAAGCAGCTTTCTGACAACCAAATCTGTTTTGATATTTACTAGAAAATATACAGATTTTTGCTGACACAGAAAATCCAGCATTTATAACTGGGATACATAAAAGTGAAAGGATACTCCCAAAATGTTATCTAAAAGTTTAAATTATATGAAAACTTGGTTCCACTGTGTCTGTTTGTGTATCTGTGTGTCATTCTGTGAATGTGTGTGTTTGTTTACATGCATGCATGTGCATGTATTTGTATGCATGTGTGTGTGTTAATAAATGTGTATGTATATGCTTGATTCATTCAGTCTAGTAGAGAGGTAACACTGATTGCGTGGCAACTGGTTAGCTTTTATCTTCAGCTCAGGGCTTTTGCAGAACAACACCCCCTATATATGTGTATGTGTGTATATACATTTACATATGTGTGTGTGTATTTGTAAACTATGTGCACTCAGTAACCTACCCTGTTGTCCTGATCTTCTTTCCAACTGTATATCTCCAACAGTTCAACCATTAGCCGATTCTTTTCATCACAACATTCCTTAATCTCTAGATCTTTCCTTTGTAATTGATCTGTCAAAAAATAAGATACTTTTTAACATGTTTTCATCATTTTTTCTAAGTATTTGTACAATGTGGTAATCATTAAAAGAATGATGTGTCCTGACCAGTAGTTTTACAAATATATTCATCAGAAAACAATTTCTTTTAAAATTCTGATATGTAAATTAAACAAAATTTTTAATTTATTTTTTTTTACAGGTTGGGGCTTTTTAGGTTGGTCTGTCCGGTCAAATCAACTATATCTATATGGAAGCTTCAAAATACACTTTTGTAATACTTAAAAAAAAAAAACACAACGAAAAACAATAATATAACAGTTAACAAGTGATAAATTTTAAATATTACACAGGTAAATATTTACTTCACAACCCCTCTCATGACAAATCTGGTGATGGATAGACATTTTTTTCTAAACATAGTTTTAAACAAAAGCTGCTGCATTAACACTGTATTGTTATTGGTTGCTCAAAGTTTCATGTTTGATGGGGCATCTTTTCTGTCTAGATCTAGTCATACATGTAACCTAATTAAAAATATCATGAAATAAAAAATTACAACATTCTATATCATATTTTTCTAACAACAAATGCAGAAATTATTTTGAAGTGTGCTGCATAACATAGTCTAACAAAAGGGAGATAACCACTATAATCATGATCATGCACTAAGACACAACATTTGTTAGCGATCTTCATTCTGTCTGTGGCCTACAAACTGTCACAGGTTTTGTTCTAGGGAGAACTGAGACATGCAAGCTTTCTGAGCACTAGGAAGAACTGAGACATGCAAGCTTTCTAAGCACAACATGGTGGCTGCCCTCTGGGGACGGAACCTTCAAATGTTGACAAATCATCATTGTTTGTTACTTACCAATAATTTCTCTGACTTTAGCAGACCTTGCTTCCATCTGTCGTTTCTCCTCTTCATCATCACCTTGAAGACTGGATTCTTCCTCTGGAAAAATTGCAAGTACAAAATACTGATGTAAACCTAAAATGTGATGTTAAATGTTTTCACAAAATAATTGTGAAGATTGGTTTCAAACAGAATGATATCTCTTTTCTTCTTCAACTCTGACGAGTAACCTCTGTAATTAAAGAAGATGCCCAATGGACCATGATGGTCACTTTACAAAATGGTATATAGACATGATGGATAATATTTCCTTAGTGACTAAGGTGGTCTAAAGATCTGTGCAAGTGAAAGCACAAATTTAATTACAACATCATTAATCTAAATTTTATTTTAAATATTCTGATCCATCAAGGACATCCTAGTTTGAGTTGTTAAGTCGCACTTTGTACCATGGTCTCTCTGACTTCTTGTCAGCACAGGTTCTAGCCATGTGGGAACCTAATTATTTTTTTTTGTGAGAAAGTTTGCCAGTTTACTTGCAGAAGGCTATTAGTCTATTCATGGGTACCCAGGTTCTTTTCTCTATCATTAAAAACTGGCTGCCACACTATAACTGAAAATTTGTTTTGAGTGTGGCATAAAACAAAATTCAAATATTTACTGTAATTTCAACATAAACAACTTTGTAGTACATGCATTGTCTGTCTGTCTGTCTGTCTCTCTCTCTCTCCCCTTACCATCAGATGGACATTTTTCGGCTGCAGCTCTGATGTCTCGTATCCAGGTCTGTCTCTCACTTGAGGTATTACACACAAGTTCGTACATTTCAGGACTACGTTTATTTTGACTTATCAAGTAGATTCCTCTACTGTCCCGTGTGTCACTCTTCTCTCTGACCAGCAGTTCAAAAAGTGGAATTACACTTGACTACAAATAAGAGGAAAAAAATGAACCAAAGCGCAAGATCCCTACAACAAAGAATCCAGTATAAAATACATCTAAGACTTTGTGGTTCAAAGCACTTTATAAATTCTGTAGCAATTTTTCATTTCACCTGGTAACAAAGATTCACCACTGGTAATGTGTCTGTACTGTTTTATGAATAATCCACCTATGATAATTTATATCCTCTGATATATCATTAGAATTATAAACCTGTGAATAAATATCACTAGATAACTTTATCTCATATTTGGTGTTTTAAAGATGAATTCTCTTACCTTATTATCTGAGGAGAAAAATGTATATTTTCCATTGGTATCTTGCATAAAGAAAATCAGATCTGTTAGTACAACAGCTATGGCCTCTGAAAAATGAACAGAAAAAATCAGTTGTTGAGTTGAAGCTTCTGGAGGTTTTGTACATGTACACTACTAGTTCACAGGCATGAGAGAACAAATTGGAAAAATAGGACCACAATGAATTGAATACTCCTCTTATCATGTAATAAGAATGTGTTTCTAATCCACTGCTCTGGACAGACTATCACTTCATACTTGCTTAGCACAAATCACGGGGAACAGATACCAGATAGAGCTAACACTGATACTGTTATATCACAAACCCACATCTACTAGAAATACAAAAGAGAAATAAAGACAATCAGGGCCCTGCACCATAAAACATGAGAATTTACGAAGTGTGAGATTTCAGGATTTGCCAAAGGTGAGTAAACTTTTTAGACTAAGTTATTCTTAAGTTTAGTGGAGTCAAACCCAGGTGAAATAGCAAGTTATAGTAGATCAAATGTTATAACCAACTATACCTGAAACTTTTCCTCTAGCACTCTTTAAACCAACTGTTCCTTCTCTAATTAGCTTCCGGCCATTAGCTAGGATGTCTGATTTCTAAAAATGACAGAATCACTGAGTTAGAATTTTAGATAACTATATATAATGTTAGAAAGAGTATCAATACATAATTAATATATCTTAAAAGTTGAAAATTTACAGTGAAATTGACTCTATATATAATTACATTAGAAATGACAGGGACATTTCATGCTTACAAGGCTTTATAAATAGTTTAAAAAGAAACAAATTATTTTATATGTCCTCTTTAAATGCTGCCTTTATCAGTAAACGAATTCTGTTTATAAATTTTCATGGTAAAACATAAAATTTTTTTTTATGGAATCCTGTCAAGTTTTGAGTTTTTACCTTGAACTTTTTACAATTGTACGTTGTGGTTGCCTTGGCATCCATTTTGATGTAAATATCATAAAGTCGTCGTCGTCTATCTTGCTCGTGAACTTGATCATCAATACTCTGAAGCAATTCTTTACTAAGTTCTGATGATTGACTTAGATTCTCTCGATCTTTTTTATCTGAAAAAATAGGTATAGGGAAATGAAAAATTCAGACATCAGTTTTACATGGCAACATCTTTCATTTTTAAATAAATAAAAGAAAAAACATCAACATATTTTTCTATGCTTATAACGTTCACTGAAATAAAATGAATAGACTATAAGATTTACATCTGAATTCTGCCTTACATTTTATTTTTAAAGCATCGAATGCAGAAATTAGTTTCCTCTATGCTACTGTTAAAAAAAACAACTTCTAAGCCTATCTGGAATGATAATATAACTAATAACAGTGACACAGGTACCACATTCTGAATGTTCAAATCAAAATTGTATTTACAGATGAAATAAAAACAGATATTGATCACCTGAGTTCAGATATCTCTTACCTGATGTTCTTTTGAGTATGGCATTAATCAATGTGAGATACTTTGATGGTCTTTGTGTTACTAATAATAGAAAATCGGGAATTTCCCTTTTCTGACACAAACTATGATTATTGCACCTCTGAAAACAAATAAACAAATTATAAACAACTTCTGTATTTCTACGGTAATTTCTTAAAATTTCATGATATTATGAATAAGCAATGAATGTAGCCAAAATGTTTTAAAAATATATTATCCTGGTAGTAAGATTATTTCACAAAACATAAATAACAATTTAAATAGAAAAGTCATCTAGAAAACATATATATCATGGCAAATAGAAAAACCATCCTTACTTTAATAAAACTTTGGAATTTTCGGTCTTTGCTGAGTAGATCTTTATAAAGTAAAACAGAATCTTTATGCCCACAGCAAAAAGCTCCATAAGCATATTTCATCTTTTCGCCAGTCTCGCCTTCAAACTGAAACAGACAAATCATAAAATGAAAGAGCTTGTTTTAAATCCGGCAACAGTTTAGACGATGAAACATATGTTGTTTTAAAATGTCAGTTGTATGAAGATCTATGACAAACCAGGTTTATTGAAATACCACGTGTTAATATTCTCTGAAACTTACAGGGGCATTACCTGTGTTTTTTTTCTCAAAAAATTCCTTTCCTTTTTTTCACAGCCTAGATTGATATACAATAACAAAAAAGAGATATACACAGGCATCAAAAATCCAAATATTTTTTTTAGTAAAAATAGCTATTAATGTCCCTTTAAATACCTGTACAAACTACCTGTACAATTGAATGTAGACATTGTCTTAATACCTGATCGACTAGAGTTTGACCTATGTGTTCAACACTGTGGTCTGGACGGCGATTCTGCAGATCTTGTAAGTTCTGTAAAAACGTCAGATGAACTTCAATAAGATCATCTAACTTTGGGAAAAGTCGATCCACGACATCTCTCGGCATATGTAAATCCTCGAGAAGACCCTGGCTGTAAATCTGAAACAAGACATAAAAATAACAAATAACACTACACAAAAACATGTTGTTCATCCTTTTTAATCATACTCAACCTCTGTTGTCACATTCAGACTCCTCCAAATCAATGAATATTATGGTCTAATGTCATAATTCTGGAGTGAATAAGTAAATATTGCAGGTCAAGTCATTTTAAAATTTGGATTTTAAATCGTACACTCCTTAATTCTGATAGTGGACTTTATCGCTCTTTGAAATGGAAGAGTCAATTGTGGCTATAGGGGTCAATCAGTTAAAATAAAATTAAAAATCTGCCAAAGCAGTAAAATGGAACCTTGATTTTGGTGTTTTTCTTACACATTGTAGCTCATGATACATAGTGTAATATATATATATATATAAAAAAAATATATTCTGTCTAAAATAATCAGAATTTGAATTCAACAATATTTTATCAATATAGATAAATCAAAAAAATAAAGATACAAATATCATACCCTTTGTAAAATCTTCAAGGTTCTACAGTGATGGCGTTCTGTTTGGATCAGTTCTGTAAATGAAAATAAACTGTCGTGTTCATGGTCTCTAAAACAATATGTATAGATTGACTAAAACAACTTTCTACCTAAGAATTATGTCTGAACCAAATATGAGAAGCCTAGCTGAAGAAATAAGTAAGATATGTCCCGCACAAAATAAAGTCAATAAAGGGGAATGACTCTAAAAATAACGTTGGTTCGAGTACAATTTTTGTATGTGACACTCTGTATATATTTGAATAGACAAAGCAAGAGGATGGATGGAAGGAAGGACAGACAACACAAAACAATAGTCCCACACCTCCCCTACCCCATCCCCAGAACTGGTGAGGTTTAAAAATCACTAAAACATGCTGAGTAAATAATTGAAAAATATACATGTATTTCTGTGTAAAAACAATGTTCCAATAAAACAATTACATGTAGTGCAATACTTAAGCATGATCAAATGTGGCAAATTTATTTTTCAAGGGGTAGATGATGTCGAGTAACATTTCTGTAACACAAAAACTGTCGGTCTGTTAAGAAAAGAAATCAATGGAAAAAGCTTTGAAGATAGAAATTTAACAAAATATCAGTTATGCCCTTCGTATGTTTAAGTGCAAAATTTTTGCAACCAGATAGATCTACTACTAAACCAAAACTGTTTTAAAAAAATTTCAACTTATGATGATTTCAACTGTGATGGCAATTTATATAAGTTAGAGTTATCTCCCTTTACTCACATACATCAATGCCAAAATAATGTTCTAAAACTGGTATTTCATAAAATCAACTTACCCCATATTGTGTCTTGTCTTTTAATGTCCTTTGCATTCATTTTCTTTATAACCTGGGGAAAAAAATCAACAGATATAATAGATATATTACAAGGAAACTCATGCAGGATCTAATAGTCCCAATCTAACATACAACAAACTTGGCAACACATGATATCTATATTTATATATGTTTTACAGGTACATCAAACACCTGACAGTTTCATACCTGTTTAAACCCAAGTGAAGCCACCCCCATTACAATTCTGACTTATAAGTAAGGAGAGTACGTACATCCCTATCACATACATGTATCTGACTTACATGTATGGTTTTTTGCTCAATAGATTCTTATTACAACCAGTGCTACAGAAAAATGTTACCATGGTTTTCAGATTACTACATTTAGCTGCATAAAATTTCTTGAATAATGATAATAATAATAAAAATAATACCATGATGCTAACTGAAATAATTAAAATCCACAACAATGGTGAGCCTCCCCCAAACAAATACACATAATAATACATTGATAAAATAAAACAACGATATTAATATTAAATGTTTGTGTCTAGAAAATGAGAATTAAATACCGTATCTCTATTAGAGGAAGGATCTGGTCATATCCAAGTTGATACAGACAGAACAGTTACAGCTACCACTTATAATCAAGATATCATATATCTAATTTTCTCTCTGTTTACATATTTATATATAACCCCAATGTACTGCAACTTCCTCCAGCTACAGATCATTAGATAGGTAAAATTTACCCATTTTAAATTGTGTAACAAGCACATGAAATGTACATCTCTGACATAAACAATCACTTGAAGATACTATGCAAGTGTTAAATTGTACACTTATGTCAGTTGACATGCTAATTAATACAAAATGGTTTCTTGCTCCAAAACTGTTGATTGTTTATAAAAACAGTCAATAAATGGCTTTTATATTAATAGCTGTCATCTTTAATTGGGCTATAATTACTGTTAAGCATATCATATCTGTATACAAGTGCTGTCACAACACTGCAGGGTACAGGTGGGTTCAAGTATACACCCAGGTGAGATATAAGGTGATAATCAGGTTATCTGGGTATAGGTTCACCTGAAGTTATCAACAATAAAGTGATGGATGAGTTACCTGTTTAGTGATAAGAGATTAAAATGTACAGTTTCTTTTTGGTAGGCTTCAATTGTTAAGAATCCTTAAACTAATAACTGCAGATACAAATATTCTCTAATGATTTTTGTCAGACTTGCCAACCTTAAACAAAATTCATGGGGAGACTAAATTTTAGTAAGAAGTAATAATAAAATATATAAATTTTTCATGGGGGAGATATGAATTGCTCTTGAAGAAATTATCAAAATTTTACATAGAATATGGAGTCTCCCTTTTAATGGGGGAGACATGGCAAGCATGTTTTTGTTGTTATGATATATACAGGAATACAACATATACTTTTGTATTTTACTAATTTAGGCCTCACAAGATATAGAGATGGTCTTCATTATTAACCCACTCACCCTACAGAAACATACATAGATTAGTCCAAGTCATTTTTTTTACAGAAGAGTTCATTGTTTTTCAGGGGTTGATGAGTTAATGGACTAAGCTGTAGAAGTGTATACATATGATCAAGGTGATAAACAGATAGAGGGACTTCACCCTTAATGTAGACCCTCAATAAGGGTAAAAACCTAAAAATCACACAATTGTAGGAGTGAAGGTGTATCCAAACAGGTAAAGGAAAATAGACACTACATAAAAAATGAAATTACTAAATAAATCAGCATACAGTAGCTGTAGGTACTCTACCCTTACAGATAAATTCAAACTTTGTTACTTACCTTTTTATCAGCAGCTGCACTCCATGTTTCTGATTCTTCAACCTTCAGCATGAGTAATTCATCATCAACATGACCGCTGATCTCCAATGCAGCTAAAACAGGTCAAAAGTAAAGGTCAAGGGTTAATGATATTTGTCAGGTTCAGAGGTTAATACAGGTAAAATATAATATCACAATGTTTATTGATAAGTTATAGAGGCATTTACAGGTAAAATATAATGTCACAATGTTAATTGATATTTGTCAGTGGTTTTGATGCTGTTACAATAGGAGAAATATAATGCCATATGTGTCTTATACTACTGTCACCATGGCAACTAATGTCACCAGCTAAAATCTTTATTTTTCTGTTGATTGTATTATGAAATATCATTGGTAATTTTATTTTAATGTACACAAATATAAGCTTTATATACAGATGAAGACAGAAAATGAAATCTAATAAATTCATTACTTAAATCTGAACGAAAAAATGAGTCAACTATTTTTCTCTATATACTCATACAAAACCACAATTTTCCAAAAACTATTATAAAGTAATTTGTTATTCAATTTCAATACAATTTTCACTTTTAAGCATTTAAACATTCATTTCTATAAGTTTGTGAAGAGTTCACCCTCTCTTCTGATTATTTATCATAGGGATAGTGACATACAGAATTTAATTTTCCATCAAAATTGTTCTATATTAAAAATATAGAAAGCTTGAACATTATGAGAAAATACAATATGAAACTGATATATATTTTTAGCTCTCTGTTTTCACTTTTGTCAAAGTTGATTCAGAAATTGTATTGTTTATTAGCTGTAAGCCTTACATCTCATAAGCATATACAACCTTACATGTACCATCATTTACATATTGATTACATATTATATTATAACTGTACAATTATATAAATGTGGTCATGTACATAATAATTACACATGCAGAGAGATAGTGTCATATTACATGTAATATATTATGATGGTAAAATAAGAATATCATTAAGAATACTGACTTATCATAACATAAATGTATTCAATGTATTACACTTGAAAAATTTTGGTTTTTATATGAAATACATGGGCGAAAAATAAAAATGTCCTCCTTTTTGTCCGATATTGTATATGTACACAATTATATATATATATATATATATATATATATATATATATATATATATATATATATATATATATATATATATATATATATATACACACATGTATATATATATATATATATACATGTACATTGTATATGTATACTTACAGTCAACATCATCTAGAGATTCCAAGGACTCAGATATTGTATTTGTAATGCTGAAACAAAACAAAGAAAAGTGTAATTAAATTACAAATTATTACAAGTAATTATATGATCCATTTAATCCTCATTCATTTTGTTTTATATCACAGCATATGAGCTATTGAAACAATTAATATTTTTTCCTCTACGACAAAATTCCTAGCAACACAACAGGACATATCAAAGACAATGATAGTTACTCAAAGGGAAAATTCTTTGAGTATGAAGCCATGATCACTGAAGGAATCTTAACAGTATTTCTATCACATCATACCTGAGACAAGGGTGTACAGGTATTGTTAATCCAAGTACATCAGAATGAAATCTGCTATAGATCTTGTATACCATTCTGAGATAACTATCTGTCGTCCATTTCAGTTTGTTGACATCCATAAGTTTCATTGTCAATGACGAAACATGACTCGTAAATATCAAACAACATGTATTGAATTTTCGGATTATACCTCACTGTATGAATGAAATGTATGTGACTTAATTCTTTGTACACACTAAATACATAGTTTAGTCACAGTTGTGATGGAAGTGTCCACTGAAAAGTGGGAGGAAATCAGCCAATCAAAATTGTTGCGTGTATACGTGTCTGAGGAATGTCAAATTATGGAGTACAGGAAATTTATGAATAGAAATGTTTGTATCAAAACTGAGGTAAAGAAAGTATTTTGTGGTAACTTTTCCCACAGACTTACAAAACCACAACTTAAACTGTTTCTATATTTAAACATTCTTGTCTGAATGTCTGTCTGATTTATACATGCAAATCTAAAACAGAAGTTGTATCAATAGATTTTACATACCCGGTATATGTACATGTATGTTCCTTTAAATAATATCAAGAATTCAAAAATGTTGTCCATTATTTAAGTACTTGCTTGACCTTTCTATAAAAATCACTGACCCAGAGGTCAAGTACAAATGTAAGTCACACAGTATGTAACCTTAACCCATAAGTTTTATCAACACATTTTACATGGGTTCCTTGAAATAAGAGTCTTTGACCTTTCTATTAAAATCCTTGACCCAGAGGTCAAGTACAAATGTAACTCATATGGAGACCCATCAATAGCCCTGGGCTGTAATGAATCCTCGGTAAATAAATAAAGCATTAAATTAAATGTAACTCCCAGTTTGTGGGCTAATGATGCTGCATAGTGAATTTAAAGAGGATCAAACAAGGAGCTTGGACAGAATGTTTAAATTGTTAAAATCTATTCAATAAAAACGCCAGTAAATTTCAGGATCTTTTATTTTGAGTTCCATCTCAACATTTTACAGTTTTGGATACAATGCAAGCTAAACAAGAAGAAAGCTTTTGATTCCATTTCCTGGCGATTTATGTATAATGTTTTAGAATACTTTAAGTTTGGGCCAGAATTCAAGAAATGGATACACATTCTTAATACCAATGTAAATTTATGTGTTATACAAAATGGGTTTTTTTCAAGCTTCTTTAACATAGGGCGTGGCTGTAGGCAGGGTGATCCGGCATCTCCATATTTATTCAATTTATGTGTAGAGATTATGGCAATTTTAATAAGGAAAAATAAAGATATTAAAGGTATAAATATACATAACAAAGAATACTCCTTACTTCAGTATGCAGATGACACAACTATTTTTCTTGATGGAACACATAAAAGTCTGAAAGCCACCTTGGATCTTCTATATCAGTTTGCAAAATTCTCGGGGTTTAAAACCGAACATTGACAAAACAAAAGCAGTATGGATAGGAGCTAACAGAAAAAATAATGAAATACTTTGTCCAGAATATAAGTTAAATTGGAGTAATGAGCCTTTTAATATCTTAGGAATTCAGTTCGATGTTAACATAAATGACATTGAAAGAATAAATTTTGAAGAAAAAATCAATATAATTAAAAAAGAAATAAATCATTGGTCTAAGAGAAATATTACAACGATAGGAAAAATAACTGTTATAAAAACTTTACTTATGCCAAAGTTAACTCATCTTTTGATAGCTCTACCGAAACCAAATGAAGACACAATAAAAAAAATTGACAATATGTTTTACAAATTTATATGGAATAATAAACCCGATAGAATAGCAAGAAAAATACTTACTCAAGATCATGAAAAGGGGGGATGTAGAATGATTCACACCAAGACATTTATCAAAAGTTTAAAACTTACATGGATAAGAAGAATCTTAAATGCAGAAAACAATAATAAATGGTGTACCCTATTTTTTGATACTAATAATGTAGATATAAAAAAACTAATTTTATTAGGTAATGATTACACTAAAAAATGTGCTACACAGACTCAAAATTTATTTTGGAAAGAAGTATTTCAATATTTAACAGAGTTTCAAGATATTATTTACCAACTTTCAGAAGCAGATTACTTAAATACACCATTATGGATGAACCCAAAGCTAAAAATTGATGGAAAATCAATATTCTACAAAGAATGGTTTAATAAAGGTATAGTCAATGTAAAAGACATGATTGATTGCTTTGGAAAAATATATTCTTATGAAACATTTGTTGAAATTTTTAACATTCATGTCCCCTTTACAATTTATTTAGGGATTAAAAATCTCCTTCTTACTAAATTTCCAATTCTTAGGGACATTGTAGAAAAAGAAACTGGACCAAGTCAACCAAAATTTATTAAAAGTATTTGTAAAGATAAAAGAGGATCTAAATCATATATATAATATTTTTTTGTAATCATGTAGAGTATAAAGTGAAAGCTGAAATAAAATGGCAAAACTTATTGAATTTTGATGATAACTTTGATTGGAAAATAATACATAATAATGTTTTTGTAAATACAAATGATACAAAAACTGATATGGTTTCAGTACAGAATTGTACATAATATCCTAGCTACCAACAAATTACTACACAAACTGGGTATTCGAAATGATCCTAACTGCTGCTTTTGTAACACACAAATAGAAAACTATATAAAACACTTATTTTACGATTGTCACTGTGTAAGTAGATTTTGGAATGATATAAAAAACTGGTTTAATGATATTGTCGAAGACCATTTTACATTTACATCAATGGATATACTATTTCTTAAAACAGGTAAAAAATATAAAGCATTAAATACCTGTATAATGCTGATTAAGTATTATATTTATAAGAAAAGATTTCTTAACAAAGTGTTAGTGTTTGATGAAATAAAACGTCTTTTAATGTCATATTATAAATTAGAACAATATATGTATAAAATTAAAGGAGAAATGGATAAATTTAATAAAAAGTGGGCTGCATTGGAAAAATTTATTTGTGGATAATCCATACATGTGAATAGTAATTACAAGTGCTTTTGCACAAAAACTTATATAAAATAAAGTTTTCTGTCATTCATAATAATTATATTATCATAAAGTTTGTATTATCAATTATTGAATATAAGGTTTAATACACAACCTCATGCATGCATGGGTGTATATGAGCGATGCACACATGTGGGTATATATATACATGTACATGAATATATATATAAATATATGCATGATGGTCTAAGTATATACCGGTACATGTAAATGTTTATACGTGTAAGTATATGTGTATGGGTGTGTATGTGTATATCTCTATATATGCGTATGTATAATGTACAAGTGCATGTGTATGGACATGATAGATGGAGAAAACTATATTTCATTAAACTCTTTAGCTCAATAATTGAAAATATATAAATACTTTTGAAATGTACAATATGTATGATAAATATGTAAAATAGTGTGAAAGGGGGGTGAAAGTGGATGTATCAGTCTTGTCTTGTATTTAATATATGTTATAAAAAGGTATCCAACAATGGACAAAGTTAAACAGTGCCATACAATTAATGTACAGAAATATTATAACTGGGCACTCATTATGTAAGGAGGTGAACCTGGAGCAACCCAACTCTAGCACCTTCTATAGATACTGTCTGGGTACCAATAAAAAAAAAAAAAAAAAAAAAAAAAAAAAAAAAAAAAAAATAAACAAGAAGTACCACAATTTTAGACCAGCACTGTATACTCGTGTTAATACAGGTATAGATCATTCACACGCATACCTATTATGTTACAGGTGAATGACTAATGATACTTAGTTATACTACCGGGTACTAAGATCAGGGGTGTATACCAGGACTTTCCCAATTGAAAATATATCTGCCCTGTTTTAAATTTGTCCTACGTCGACGTAGTCTCTCAGATGTCAAGTATAGTCGTGCCTCAATCATTTAGCTTCAAAAATCCCTTTCATTTTAATTTTGCCATTTCATTTTATAGATGAAAAGAGAAAAATTAAACGGGAGCAAACATTTCCAGTTATACAGTATCCATTATAATTGTTATTATTATTATTCTGCCCAGAATTCATACAAATAACTGATCTGGTAGTCTATACAGTTGGTCTTAGCAATGTTTTATCATAATGCAAGTCTTACAAAGACCAAAACATATATTTGACATACATGTATGTGACATCAAAAAAGAGTTGTACAATGTACATCAAATGAAAGAAATTGATTGTGTGATAAAATGGATATCATAAAAACAGGTGATTTATGTACAAATAGTGGTTCCATAGGTTCCACGAAGGATCTTTGTTAAACTTTACATATGCTACATAATGCCACAAAGACTTGTATGTCAACCAGATTTGTTGGTATTTATTATTTTGATTGATAAATGTTTACTGATTACAGTACAACAATGAACTACTCGAAATTGATTGTGAAACTTGACAAGCATTAGCATCAACATTGTATGTTGCCTTCTACTACAGTTGTTCATACCGACCTTCTCTCTATATTACAACCAACCATATATCAAATATCAGAAACAAAAGTTTAATGAGAAATTAATTTCTTATAAATTATAATGTGTGTATAAAATTTAAATGACAAATGTTCGGCATTCCGAGGGCAATGTCCTCACTGATCATCTGTCCTCTTATTTGGGTTTACCTTGTTTTTCACTGATGTTTACACAGCTCTCACAAGGGTGAAATCACTGTTTAGCACATACAGTATTACATTGTGACATGGTTAGGTAAATTATATATCCATTTATAATTAGACGAAAATTGCCATGTCAGCAACTCTCCTATCTCTTAACAAACATTGATATTAGAATATTTTGTTTATATAAACAATCTGATACCTGTACGACCTAGATTTCAGCTAACTATATTTACAAATATCTGTCATATTCTGCTTTAATTTCAAAGGTGTTAAAACAGACTATCATGTTTCTTTAACATCTATTCAGTATTTCCTGTTTTACTGCATCAATTTCACAGGTAGATACCTGTATGCTACAGGACTCACGATTTAACAAAAGTCTTCACTAAATATGCTGATATGACCTTCACCTTTAACAAATTGTCTTAAATACACTGTAGTGGACATACATGCAATGAATCAGAAACTATAACAATTGGCATGACCTTGCTGTGATTAATCTTTGACCTTTTGACCATAGACAACCTTCTGCCATCAATAATCTACAAAGTCTACAGTTTTGAAAAGTGAATATCTAATATCATTCACATCTGAATTGTATATATTAATGAACTTTCAACATAACAAGGTGGAATGTCGTGGGTCCAATCTCAGATGGAAGTGTGACTAAAGACTACTCGGTCACACGCTCATTGATGGCAACTTTATGGTTTTCGATCTTTTAACTACAGAACAATACCCCATCAGTGACTCGTCATAAGTAGACAAAGGAATTATATATAGTGCAAGCATCTCTTTATCTCAAGCATCTGCACTTGAAATTGTTATTTTTCCCACATATAAGTACTAAACATACTTCAGATAAACACTAGCTGTCAGTATGTCACTAAAATCCCAAGTCACCGATTGCAACGTTAGAGTGGCCTGTTTATGGCCCTCTGAGCCTTTATATCTTCAATAACGGAGATAAACTTAGATGGGTGTGTACAATTAGATACAACAGATGTACTATGTATTAGCTACTTCTAAAATGAGACCTTGTACATTAAAAGTGGAAAGAGCAATATCTGTGATGTTTATATCCTTAAAGGGACACTACATGTACCTGTGTTTCAAAACTTTTAATTTCCTTTTTTACTACTTAGATTGATATACAAGAACAAAAAAACAGATATATACAGACATAAAAATTCTTCAATTCCTATATATTTTGTGAAAATTGCTTGAGAAACCAAGATTTTGCACTTTTTCTCTTATGATTGATTGACTCAATCTTACTATTAGTATACTAGTACCACACTGGATTTGACCTTATTTTCATAAAATATATAGGAATATAAGATTCTTATGTAAAAGTAGAAAAAAAAATCGGAATATCTTTTTTTTGTTTTTTTTTTATGGTTAACACAACTAATGCCCCTTAAACAAAAGTGTGGATCCACCAATGTCTTCCACATTCTAAGCAAAGTATCTAAACAGAATTGAATATACTTACTTGGTTTGACCAAGGTCCTGCCTTGTATCATAACTTGCTTGCTCCCCTTCTTCATCAATCGCTTTCCTGTGACACAAAATTCTCTATTTAAGTAATTAATATCCCATTTGATTCATTGAAATGAACTACAAATCTTTAAAACTGATTAGAATACACATATTTCAAGTTAATTAAAGATTTCATATTTCATGAATGTTTCTAAAACATTTGTTTCCTTACAATGTTTTTTACATAAGAACCTTGACTTTGTTGAAACTTGTCATTTTTTATTTGCATCTTTTGAATAATATATGTATGATGGAAAAAGAAATTATACTTCAGAAAAATCATAAACAAGTCAAACTCAAAGTTTGCATACATCTAAAAATAAACTGGAATATATATTAACAAAATAAGGTTTCCATTAACAATATTCAATAGTAAAAGACAGAGGAAGTGGTCAAAAGAACAGAATAAAATCCTGAAAAGAAAGATGTACATACGGTCAGACAAAGATCACCATTTCTCCTGTAATTTGTATGGCTATTTTAAATATGTGTGTGTTACAAACGTGTTATTTCAAACAGTTAGTGATTAGATGCACATTTTATACAAAATTGTGACACAAACATTGGGTACAGACACAGATTTAGGACTTATCAGCGACTGTTTAGAATTCAGAATTATCAATTACAAAATGTAAGGTGTAACTAACAATTTTTTTCAAAACATGATAAATCAGAAATATATAAACATAACAAAGCATAAAAACAATATACTTGTGTATGTATTTCATTATAAAACTATTCTCCTTGATCAAAGTGATCTAAAATTGAACTGCTACACTTAAAACTGTGTTTGTGCCCAGTCTCTATCATCAGACTGTTAAAATTGGTATTTATGTAAATAAAATAAATAAACTCATGCAGCATTTTATAAGTAAATTAGTAACTTATATACCATCAAAAGTAAGTTAGCTGATTTGTAAGTTAGCTTTTTTTGTTAATTGTTTGTTAAAGGTTTCTACCCATTATTCACACAGTTATGGCCCTTTGTATATATATTTGTAATAACCTTGACTTTATTTAGATGTATGTTCCATGTTATACAAATCACACAGATTATGAAAAAACAAAATCATACACCTTATCAACTTCAGGAGCATTTCTATTTCCTCTTTTTTTAATTCACTAGCACATTGATATATTGAATGGATAAAAAGACTTAAACTAACTAAAAGCAGCTTTTATTTTTTAGCCATAGCTACTAACTGCTACTACATGTAGCTTGAAAATAACAAATTGTATGTAAGATATGAATTTCAATAATGATGACAAACAAATCCTAAAATATCTAAAATTTTGTTTTTAACAATTTTTAGGGATCTGAACAAATTTTTTAATATAGTGTAGTAATTCTGGTCATTGAAATTAAGATATTAGGCGGAGAAGTCAAAACTCTCCTAAGCTTGTTGTTACAGAAAGCAAAAGAATTGAAAGAAGACAAATCTAATGATACCAGTAAGAATTATGATCCTATTAGTATTATCACAATTTTGTTTTTTTTTTTGGTTTTTTTGTTTTTTGGTGTTTTTTTTCATTTTGTATAGGTACTGAGTTACAAATGATCAAAGACAAAACAACGAATGTTGTCCATAACTTACTCTATGCCCAAAAGCTTTTCACGTGCCTTGTGCCAATAACCAGTTCGAACCATAAGTGGCGACATAGATACACTGTTAATAGTACAACATTCCATAGTTTATACAGTGCCAGACATAAGTATGGTGATGGGCAGCAGCTTGCTTTAAAAAGTTACTTCCTTCTTCCAAACAAAAATTAACTCCTGTACTTTCTGCAGTTTTGAAGGTCAGTTTCAAAAGACATGGATTGTACAGGTAACACCATTTCAATTCTAAACTTCTCAAATGCTAAGACATTTCTACAGTGTGTATTCTTATGCAGATTTGGCAATACATTTAGATTTATTATTTGGCCTTGTATGATACCACTTAATGTTTCAGATATATGCATAAAATCTGAGCTCAATTAATGATATGTTATTGACAAAAACATTCGTCTCGAGCATTTGTTTTGGCATTTTTTGAAGAAAAAAATATATAATTTTGGAATTGTTAACATGATATATGTAATATAAATAAACCCATGAGTCCTTGTAGAGGCTAGCAAAATATATAAATGTCAAAGCATAGACAACTGACCATACAATTAAGTTGAAGTTTGTGGTTTTTCAACTTTACTTGATACAATTGTAATATGTTGAGTTAAAAGGTCCTTTTACTTTGACTTTCAAACCTTCACTGAATTCATTTTATACAAGTTTTGGACAGAATTTGCATATTTTAGTCTTAACCTGGTTTATCTGTTTAAGATTAAGGATTTATCCTAGTACAACCCATCATGTCTCAAGGGCATTTCAAAGATCACAGGTAAAATTTTTATGACCGCTAGTCAATTAAGCAAGGAAATGTTTTGTTTTTAAAGCAACCTGCTTCCCAACCAGGAAAACAATCAGAGGTAACTGTAAAATAAAACAACAACATAGCAATGCATGTTTGGTTGAAAATAAAGTAAAAACTGAGCTTAAAATAGAACATTATCCATACACTAAAAGTTGGAGCATATTGAACATGTGCACATGCATTAAATATTCAGCCAAATCAAATTTATCTTGAAAAGTAACTGATCATAAAGCATATATTTTTATCCTGCATGGAATTAGGTTAGTATTTAAAATGACGACATAAAAGCAGTCTGCATCTCTGAAGCAAATAGCAGCATTAGTGGCAAAACATGTACATATATGTATGTTGTAGTAGCCGAATTGAAAAGGAACCTATGGTCGATGTGGGATATTTCTTTATGTCTAATTATTCTGATATAACATCCATAAATTATAGCTGAAAATTCTTAAATGAAGAATCAAGAGAACTAAAGATAAACTGATTTCCTATTTCTTTTCTTTCTTTATTTTTTACCACTATCAACAACAATGTTACAGTCATTCTATGACAAATAGTTTGTTTTTACATCAACCTTTTACACTGAAAAGAGCATACTGTCTGTACTCAAATAGGCAGTAAAGATACCAGAAGTAGTAATGTGGTGCTCCCACCACTACTCATATAGGCAGTAAAGCTACCAGAAGTAGTACTGTGGTGCTCCCATCACTACTCATATACACATGTAGGCAGTAAAGATACCAGAAGTAGTACTGTGGTGCTCCCATCACTACTCATATAGGCAGTAAAGCTACCAGAAGTACTACTGTGGTGCTCCCATCACATAAACTTGCCTATCCATCCAACAAACAAGAAATATTGGAGTTTCAAGAATACCAGATTGGTTTCTTGCCTACCTTAAATACATAGACAAAGGAGTGTTAAATGAAGCTCATTATCAGAGTCATTCCATGTTCAATAATCCTACACACAGATCCTTAAGATAGCTGTAAAAATTAGCATATCTGCACCACCTTTATACGGTACTGATCAAAGTGGCATCTGCATGAGTCCAAAACATTTTGCACTAGGCTTTAACACTATATCCTATATCAAGGCTGTAATACTATATCCTTCTAGTAGGCTGTAACACTTTACCCTTAGCCAAACCACCTGCTTCAGTCCACAACACTTTGCCCTGGGCTGTGACACACTGCATTAATCCAAAATGTTTTGCACTAGGCTGTAACACTTTATTTTACACTATAACACTTTGCTCTAGTCCACAACACTTTGCACTATATTGGAACACTTTATTCAAGTTGATAACATTTTACTGCCTTGGGCTATAACACTTTATCTTAGTCTGTGACCCTTTTTTCATGGTCTATAACACTTTTCACTTGTACATAATACTTTAGGCTAGTCCATAACACTCTGCCCTGGGCTGTAAAACTTTATCCTAGTACATAACACTTTACTCTAAGTTGTAAAACTTTATCCTAGTCCACAACACTGGCCTGCCCTAGTCCATAACTGTACATATTGTATCTTCCATAGGAATTACCTGACACTTAGTTAACTTATTTTTTTTCAAAGAGTGAAACATGCAAATAGAAACATACAATTGATATTTCACAAGTAAAAATTGATGGATTAATTTCAATAGGACAAAGATATCTCACATGCTAGTACATCCACCCTTATATCTAATTTAAACTGATCTTTCATTTCAAAATGTTACATATAAGTGAGTAATAATGTATACAATATATCACTTGAATATTACCTTAAACTATCATGTTTTTTGTTTGTTGGGGGTTTTATGTTATATTTTAGTAAATGCCACACAAAATGAGAAATAAAGGAACTGTACACAGAGCTGCTCTGCATACACAAGCAGATCAAACCAGTTCTATAATTATGGGGTTATCTTCTACAAAATGGCGTCCTTCATTTTAAGGCTGTTGTCTTGAACAGTTGTGACATTGAACATTTTAACACAAGAAGATATTACATCTACTCACAATAAGAGGAAGGAAAATGTGATATCCTTTGTTTTCACAAATTTAAATATATCAATTCTTTGAATAACTTTGCCAAGGTTCAATACTGTTTCCAAGTACAAACTTGTAAATATGTTGTTGTTGTTGTCTGAGCAATCTTTTATAATTTTCATTTTTAGCAAATAACGGTGGTTTGTTTATGATTCATAGCAACATATAACAAATTATCTATTAGCTTAACATGATTTGTAATTATGTAGACAGAACTAGACATCTGTAACAGAATAACTACTATGCACAAATTAAAGGAAATTATCAGCCCATTAAATAATCGATACAACTGTAACATGTTACAAAATCATGTGTGCTCCTCTGGTGTACCATGACAAAATCTTTTGCAGATTTACAGTTTCCAGAAATATTTGATTTTTTTATAGGAAAACATTGTTTTATATCTAGATAAAAATTGTCCTGCTTTTTCAGCTGCTATCACTAAATCAACATTACACTATATAAATCGAATGGAAAAAAGAATAATTTTGATATGACAGCAGAATGACACTGGTAAGCCAGTTCAAATATAATATCTTGTTGGAACACAGACCAAATCAACAAACTCAACTTAATAAAGACCATTGTAAACAATACCAAGAAGCAAAACCGTTTTTAAATATCATAGTTAAACGTAAACAACTACTGTAGTTTAAACATTAAAGATAGAAGCACAATAGTTAGTGCACCCACATCTCACCCATGCGACTCTAGTTCAATCCTCAAATTGGATAGGGAAGTATGTGAGATGGTATGGTGGTCTCCAGCTCCGTTAAGTGGGTTATCTCAATGTACTCTTGTTTCCTTACACAGTATAAGGACCCCCTCCACTCCAATATTTAGTGTCAACAGGAGGCATTAACATAAGGTGATAAACTTGTTTATCAATCATTGTAAAATACTGGCAAATAAAGTTTAAAATTAAAAATTCTGTCCAGTGGATTACAGACCAGTTTAAATATGATATAAGGATATTGCACAGTTCAGTTTGATATGATATCATTGATGGATGAGTCCATTGGTTCTACAATAATCCAATATGGAGTATATTATATATATATATATATATATCATATAAGCTTATAGATCCATCAAGAGAGCTAAACCAATATAAGAGCAACCAAACACATGTATAGCAAAAAATGTAAATAATTGACTTAGGAGAGATTAATCTATTTTGAATTGTTACTTTTGTGTTAGTTCCCAACTACTTACTTGTTAAGGTTCATCTCTAGGGGATAATTAAGTTAGTTACCTCCCTTTGTATGACAAAGAGAACATATAATTATGCTATTCATACTATTGAATCATACCTGCTGGAAGGCAAACTTCTTCTGTGTAACAGCTGGGTGGCTGTTTGTCCTCCCTGAAGTGCACAAACAAAATACAACTGTATGAGTGACAGTGTTTGCTAAAACATACATTTTGTTCCCTACAACTACATAATCTGTAGAACATCTGTGGAATGGCCTAGATACATGTACATTCATTGTCAGTTTCACACAGACAAAATCTACACAACTGTTGTCAGTTTCAAACACAAAAAAACCTATATAACTTGACATACACTATGACTTACACATTGATGTGTTCTAGTAACCAAAGCTTTTGATTCCATCTCTCTCTCTTTTTTGTCTATCTCTTTCTTCCCCTCCCTCGCTCGTCTGTCTGCATGTGTCTCTGTCTGTCTGTCTGTCTGTCTGTCTGTCTGTCTCTCTCTCTCTCTGTCTGTCTGTCTGTCTGTCTGTCTGTCTGTCTGTCTGTCTCTCTCTCTCTCTCTCTCTCTCTCTCTCTCTCTCTCTCTCTCTCTCTCTCTCTCTCTCTCTCTCTCTCTCTCTCATTTTCTCTACCTTGTAAGTATACATATGTAGTCAGACACACTTCTAGTAAAATAAACTTCTTACTCTAAATTTTCTATGTACATATCTAACAGTGTACCCTTCCTATAAAGTTCTATAAAACACTTGAATTTCCTCTTATATGGTGATGGCATGATTTTGATAGTGAAAGAGATAACATGGATACAATGTACCCAGGAAGAGACCACCGGCCTTCCACAAGTAACCAAAGCAATCTGATGTTTGTCATAAATGTGTCACAAATTTATATGATTTACATATTCTCTGTAGAAACTTGCATGATGCTCGTACTTGAATTTTGTTTGGGGAAAGATGTACTTTTGTACAAAATTGTTATATAAAGAAATAAAACATTTTATATTAGCAGTAAATATTAAAATACCAAATAAAAAAATCCCCCTTTTAAAGAATAAATATCTCATATACATAAACGGCCATCTGGTGGTTCCATTATGTAAGTATATAAAGAGATGACTCAATACTGAATGAAACACATAAATACACAAACATACAGGATACAACGCATATAAAAAAAGTCTACATATATGACCCAGAGAAATAGGCAAAAATCTGTCAATGTCGCCTTAGATGCTTCTCTCCCCTTACAACATCTCAATGGAAAGACTAAAATGCATATTTTCCCAGGAGAAAAGTACATCGAAAAAGGCTCAACTAAGCCTGTATCGCTCACCAGGATTACAATTACACACATACACATGTTGATACATGTAAATGTATTTCTCATATTTCCGATGTTAAGATCCCCTACATCTGAGGCATTCTGCAACTGACAACCACACATTACCGTTCAGCCAATCACAGATTGGGGTAATATCAAATTTTTTATCCATGATGGTGGCCATTTTGGATTATGGCTTTCCATCATAAAAAAAGACTGAAAATGTAAATTCTTGTAAAAGAACAAGTCCAATGACCTTGTGGTTTCTGACAAAAAGAAGTTTCAGATTTCATCCAATCAGAATGCATATTTGGCCATGTTGGATTTTAAATCAACACTAGGCATAAATGAATAAATCCAACATAAACATTCCTGCCAAGTTTGGTCCCAACTGGTTTGTTTGTTTGTTTATTGTTGTTTAATGTCCCACTCAAGAGTCTTTCAATCATATGGAGACGTCACCAAATGCTGGTAAAGGGCTTCAAATTTTGGCTTATGCTCAGCACTTACAGCCATTGAACAGTAAGGGTTCTTGTACATGCCAACACCAACTGTGACACGGGACCTCAAGCTTTACTGTGTCATCCAAAGGACAGGAAACAAACCTGTCACCTGTTGGACTCGAACTCACAACCTCATGATCAAGAGTCGAGCACACTATGGACTGAGCCAGCCTGGCTCTATCCCAACTGGTCAAGCAGTTTAAGAGATTATTAAAAAGTTTGTGTTAACAAGGAGGACAACACTAAGTAATGACAATAGCTCATCTGGCTCAGGTGAGCTAATTAATAAATCTCCATCCCTCTTAATAAATCTAACCATAAATACCCATGGAAATAAGAAAAAGTAAAATAACCGGACCAAGCATGAGCTGACCATCATAATACAAAAGAATGCCAAATGAAAATGTGTCAAATAAGTGAACCAATAGCCCAATAGTTATACCAGACAAACTTTAAATATTATACATAAGTAATGTAAACAAAGTATTTATCCTGATAAACAAGAGATACTTTGATAAGATCGGTACCTTTAAGGTCATTCTTGTAACCTATCGAGAGTTCTAGGCAAATATCTACACAGTTTAGATCAATCTAAAGCAATCAAGTGTGACCAGTTAAAACCATTCTGTGTTAAGATTTGATATGTTCACGAATACTAAGAAGTAAATGATTTCTAAATCTTGCCAAAGCTTTGCTGAAATTAGTCGTAATACTACCAGTTATATCTTTAAAGCAAGTACATATACAAGGCACTTATCATTTTGTCATTGTTTTCACAGAAAGAATTAAATAGATGACCGATCAAGGAAGGAAGTGTAATGTGTACATTCAGTTTCAATTTTACAAGCGCTACAATTTTTTAAATAAGACAAGGAAGACAGCATACAATCTAAATAAGTTAAAAATTTGGGAGCATGCAAGAACATGACAAATACAACAAAAACAAAGAGATGAGGCATGAGGACAGAACTAAAAACAGACAGCAAAAACAAAGAATGAAATTGATACAGATATCAGTAGAGATTTGTTTACCTTGCAATGTATTGACATCAAGAAACAGACTTTATAAAAGACATTTTAAACAGTTAAATTAATTCATCATTCAATTCTATAATTTCTTTTTACTGTGAGAAATATGAACTGTGAATTTTTTTAAAAGATGAATTATTAGAGTAAAATTAGTTTTTAAACAAAAATTTTAAAAAGATTTTAACATAATACAGTCTAACTCGGATATATTGAAGTTGGAGGGGAATGGAGTTTTTCTTTCACATAATGAGGGGTTTCAAAATAAACAGGTTATAATGGTCATAAAGAAATTTGGATGGGGAATCAAAATCATTTCAAATAAAGTGAGATTCAATAAAACAAGGGTTTAATGAGTGGGTTCAACTGTATTAAACATTTATCATCTTATTGTGTAAACTTTATGATATATAAATATAAACACTCAGAGAATTTATATTAACAGTATTTATATTTCATTGTAAAAAGATTTTAAATTATTTTTGTATTTCAAGTATGCTCATTTTTTTTAGATGAATATCAAAATGTAATACTTATACCGGTCGCAGTAAATAGGGAATGAGAGAGCTACTTCATTGTAATCTGCAAATGTGCTTTGTACTTTTCTCATTTTTCACTTTATATATACATGTATATTCATTTATACATAAACTATTCCTACATCAATGTGCTAAATTCTGAAAATGTCCAAGTACTAATAAATAAAGTGTCCTAATCCATATTTGCTGACACTAACATTATTTCCAAAATAAGTAATTTTTTATTTTAATTTTATTGTCAATTATATATGAAAGATATGATGAATTAAGAAATTGGAAGAAATAAATAAATAAAAATCATGCGAACACAAGCATACCTGACCATTATCAGGCTCCGAAGAGTCTGGGATAGCAGAAAGAGGAATGTGTGCCGGACTGTGAATACCGACAGGAGCCGAGGTTACCTGTGAGCGGAGAGGTGCTGCAGATGACCGCTTCTCCTTGAAAGACTGTGTTGGACGAAGTCCAGATACTGATGCTGTAATGTTCAAATTAAAATTGTTTAGCTGACAAAATGAGATACATCACAAAGATACAAGGAGTGTAATAGATCTACTAACAATATTAATTGTAAATATTTAAAAATCAAACTCTTATCTCTATCTACAATGTATATAAAACTGTATCTCTAATAATATAAAACTTGTTGCTAGGGATAAAGTGGTTTAATGTCTGGTTCAAAGATGAAGGTCACAAAAGCCTAACATTTGACATTAATAGAAATATAGGGAAAGTACCTATGACTTTCACATCATTTATGGTTTTATAAGTTGTTACCACAGAGAAACACAGAGATTGGCACAGCAAATCAACAGAGAACAAAGTGATGACTCGTGTACTTCAACAAAGAGTGACAAACTAAGATGACCTAAAAGAGTAGATGACCTTCACATACCATACATGTTCTGCTGTCAAAGTTCAGTGGACATATATTCAAGGCAGCCATAACTGACAGTCACTAGTATTCTGGTGAATTTAAACAACCTAGTCCAAGTAAGCAAGTATTCAATGACTTCAGTTAATTTTCAACCTTCAACCCTATGGTTATTAATAGCATAATTATTATTATTTTTATTTTTGTTAAGAGTCTGGATTCAAGCCCCAAACATTGAAAAGTCTGATACTAACTTTAAAAGGGCAACAAAATATCTTTAAAAAATTCATTACCCTTCAACATCCTTACAACTTAAAACATAGATCAAATGTCAACTTTCTACTCTATAACAACTGATAAAATGAGGCACACCAGGTAAGTAGTTTTTGTCAGTGAAAACCTAACAATATGATGAGAAATATAATAGTACAGGACTTCATCACAGGTATCATGTGTTCTATCTTATTGGTCTGGTATGTACTACTGATACTCTGTAATCGTATAGTAGTGATCTCACATTTATAAACCCTCCTAAAGGCACATGACAAAAAAAAAAAGAAAAAGAAACTTACAAAAACTACAAGCCTTTATCTATTTCTTGACTATCATAGAAGTTTATAGGTTTGAAATGAAATATCATTCCCTGAATAATTTTATAGTACAAAGTTCAGAAGTTGATTGACTTCTACAAATGAAGGACAGTAACAGCGGTGCTTCTTTATACATAAAAACATTAACCACAGACCTCAAGTCTTGTATATAAACTAAACTTCTAACAACTCAAACTCGTAAAAAATGTGAAAACATTAATAATATACATCACATGCACCTAATAATTTGATCAAGATTTTATCAGTTTAGAGTTTCTACTATGTCGCAGTCACACACACAGATACACATGTATACACACACAGAAATAGACACACACAGACACATACACAGAGATACACTGCATACGCAAACACTTGAACACAGACACACACCAAATAGACACAAAAGACAGACACCAGAGAAAGAGAGAGAGAGAGACAGACAGAGAGAGAGACACAGACAAACAGACAGAGAGAGAGACAAACAGACAGAGAGAGAGAGAGAGAGACAGACAAACAGACACAGAGAGACAGACAGACAGAGAGACAGACAGACAGACACAGAGAGACAGACAGACAGAGAGAGAGACAGACAGAGACAGACAGACACAGATAAACAAGAGAAAGGGATTCACCACATATACACACAAACAGACAGACACACACTTTATCATAAATGGAATTAACAAGAGTTGCCAGAATACAAAAAAAACTTGCTGAAATGGGCGTTTAATTTTCAAAATAGGCATCTGACCTTCAGCTGTTAGGAATTAAGGTCAAAGGACTGGTAAAATTTTGATTCCTTAAGCTTGGGTTAGAAATTTTGAAAAGTAGTTCAAAGTCAAAGGTCAAGGTCTCTTAGTCAAAAGTCAAGGTACTGAATGAAAGCTCTGGTCATAAGAAATCTATATGTGAAATATATAAGCTCTATCCCTCATACATGTAGTTTAAAAGATAAAGCCAAAGTTAAAGTTTTTTAAAGTAGGTCCAAGTTAAAGGCCAAGGTCACTAAGTCAAAAGACAAGGTACCAAATGAAAACTTTGGTCATAAGAAATTTATTTTAAAAGCCAAGGTTAAAGTTTATGAAAAGTAGGTCAAAGACCAAGGTCTCTTGGTCAAAAGTCAAGTTACCATTTGAAAGCTCTCATCATAAGGAAGGAATCTGTATGTGAAATATCATAGCACTGTCCCTTGCGGTTAAAAAGTTATAGGCCAAGTGTAAGTTTTGTCTACAGATGCCTACAACAACGGGGGTATGGCATTAGCTCTCCAAACTTTCATCCCAGTCAGCAGAAACATTAGGATCACTTTGTATTTGTACTTTCCTTCTTATTTCTACTGTATCCTTTAAAAACTACAATTCTGTTAAAAAGGTTTTATTGGTGTAAAAGGTCATGCTAGGTTCGATACTATTATTTATGCATGATGAATACCAATATATCATCTTTTGTATAAATTGATTTGAATCACATAACAGCTGCTATTTCTAACATAATGTACACTGAACACATCTTATTATGCTATTTTGCCAGGTAAAAATATGCAGTAATTATGTGTGTGTGTGTGTGTATGTGTATGTGTATATATATATATATATATATATATATATATATATATATATATATATATATATATATATATATATATATATATATATATATATATATACACACATACATACATATATATATATATATATATATATATATATATATATAGATATATACACACATACATACAGAGAGAGAGAGAGAGAGAGAGAGAGAGAGAGAGAGAGAGAGAGAGAGAGAGAGAGAGAAAGATAATTGACCCTTTTATAATTTAAAAAAGAGAGTTGACAGACAAAATAGTTCTTTCTGATTGGAGGTACAAGTAAATATAAGCTCTCCCCTCCACCTCTCTCACACCAACACAATTGTAAACACTCTCTCTCTCTCTTTCATATACACACATATAATATACACTTCTGAGTTTAAATCACGATTATAATTTTACACAAATATGTCTAAATGGAAACAATATTCTGTTCAACTGCTTCTTGCCTAAGGACTAATTGTTTAACAGATACATTCTAGATTTTTCAATGATATACATGTGTGTGTGTGTGTGTCTGCTTGTGTGTGCCTACATGTGTCTCCATATGTATGTAAAACTTTGTAGAACCACAAGAAAAACATAAAACTGCTAGACAGTTGTAATTTTAAACTTTTACTTTTATCAGCACATCAACCACATTGCTTATCAAACCACCACTCAATTTACGGCATCATGTGTGTCTAGCAATGCACAGTCAATGGGTTAGTGAAAAAGAGGTTTATTACCACAAAGTTTGACTCAATAACCCCTAAAAATACATATAAACTAATCTAAACATTTGATCTAAGTAGTGTCCATCCATTTTAGGATCAATGGGGACTTTACTGCAGAGTACACTTACATTTTGTACATCAGTTACATGTATCCTGTACATGGACTAACTGGTTCTACATTTATACAGTACATTGTTGTACTGTATAACATGACCTTTCTAGTATACAGTTACATGTAAGGGACCAGATACGAGCTAGGATCAGTAGATCGCTATTGCATGATTTAGGCTATATACATGTAGGACAATTTTGTAAGATTTCTTTAGATCAATCATGAGATGTTGGACATTTTTCTCAAGCAGAGGGGAAAAAAATGTTGTGGTACATCAAGACGAAATCACACCATTAGTCCATAGCTGGCTATTGGTCCCTGAACTGTACTACAGTGGTACATCAAGACGAAATCACATCAATAGTCCATGGCTGGCTATTGGTCCCTGAACTGTACTACAGTGGTACATCAAGACGAAATCACACCATTAGTCCATAGCTGGCTATTGGTCCCTGAACTGTACTACAGTGGTACATCAAGACGAAATCACACCATTAGTCCATAGCTGGCTATTGGTCCCTGAACTGTACTACAGCTCAGGGATTAAAATTATTGGCAAACTTCTTATTCTGGACATAAGGATCAGGGCTGAAATATATCCTCTTTTCCTGCTATCTTTCATTATAGAATGTTTATCATATTGTTTGAATATTTGATATACCGATATAGCCAATTTTATCAGGAAGTCACAAACTATTCAACATATGTTCAATGCAGTTACTTCTTACACATTTTGCTGACACGGAAACCTACTAGTATCAAAATAAACTGAAGGTAACAGATTTAATATCAAACCCTGTACACAGATGGCAAAATATCCAGCCTGAACTGACAGCACACACTTTCTTATGGTATAAATACTAAAATGATTGTTGATCAGAGAAAGAAATCTCATGTCAATACCAGTATATAGCACAGCTGACCAAAAAAACACAAATAAAATCAAAAACATTTACTTACATACTTTAGATTTATCTACATTGATCTGACAGAAACGTCTACAAAGAATGCTCCATTAAATTCAATAATTGATCAGAGAGAGTTACAGTGACCCTCACAAAGATTTGTTTCCACTCAGTCTACTGTCTACAATATGTAAGTCTACTACACTCTGACTAGGTGTGCTAGTTAATACAGGCTTACAAACATTGGCAATAATCTGTAATTGAATGACTTCTGTTCAATATTTGACATTTTTACGTTCCCTTTGACAAACGATCTGATACTGTATATATATTTGTACTTTATCTATGATAATTCCACATGATTTTCCCTTGTCTGTGAGTGATGTATGAGATGGATTTTTGTAGTAATGGGGATTGCAAAGGACTTTTTCTCTCTGTCTATCTGTCTTTCTTTCTCTTTCTCCCTCTTTCTTTATCTCTACGTTAAGGTATCAACCATTTGTATTTAAATAAAAGCAACTTTAAAGTATTTGTTGTATGTGAATGGCTACAGAAACCAACCAATATAAAATCTGCATTCTAATACAATTGTTGATATTATATCATTAATGTAGCTATCAAAAGGATTTATTTCCTGAATACAGAGCAAAGTGCATATCTATAATAAAAAAGTGTCATGTCCTTAAAAAGCACTTATTTCAAAAGCAAAGACCCAGTACAAGTACTTCATTCCCTTTTTCAAATGACACAGGTTATATATGTTGTTATCATTCATACACAAGCCATATTTGAAAAATTATAGTCCACAACCTGGTGTGAAACTGCTCTTCTGGAATTGTAGGAAGTCATAAACTGAATGAGTAACCAAGGGGAATAACTCTTGAAACAATGGGGCCTTCAAGGGCTCACCTGGCAAATTATACAATTGATATTTTCCATTTACTTAGGTGTCTACTTCCTTGACCATCAACCCATGATCTTGAAGTCATGGCACAATGAGTTTAGATAAATCCTTACAACTTTCCTATTCTAATATATCTTTGTATACAAAACAGCAATCAGTATTGAGTTCATAAAACATATTATAAAACTGTCCCCTTTTCATTTGAAGCACCCATTAAAGCCTCATTTATGTACAGATTTAAATTTCTTTCAAATTTGAAAGAAATCTGGTCATTGGTTCATGAGAAGAACATTTTGGGGCCTCTACAAGAACTAGCAAACATGAAGTCCCTTGCTAGGGACAAACTACTTAATAAATTTGGTTTACCAATGGTTCTAAAGAAGGAGTTGTTTAAATGGAAATAACTGAATGATGGACATTGGGCCATAGCAGGCCAGGTGAGCTAAAAAGTATAAGAAATCACGCCTGATTCACGGCAAATGACGTTTACAGCAGCTGTATGCAGAGATTATAGAGATATACTTGACAGTGTCAAGTCATAAAG
Organism: Atrina japonica; assembly: GCA_030159075.1. NCBI lineage: Eukaryota > Metazoa > Mollusca > Bivalvia > Pterioida > Pinnidae > Atrina > Atrina japonica. The sequence continues at coordinate 2,421,323 of BROG01000008.1, forward strand.
AGATACAACAATGTATAGAGTAACATATAAATATATACAGACCAATAAGATCAATAATTATATACATCTTCTAACTTTTGAAGTACATTGTAGTACAGAACCAATTCTAATTCATTTACGCCTATGTAAATATACATTATCATAAAATATACTGGCATACCATACACATCTATAAATGATATTTTAGGTAAGCTTTTCTCTGTCCTGTTCTTGATGCAGTCTATGCCTTCCACCCAGTGTATTTACATGTATGCTCAACATTTATCATATTTAATAACAGAAGCTTCTGAGAAGTCTGTATAATTCTTTTAATCTTTCTTTTTTGAATGTATACAATAAGTGTGTTGTATGAAGATGAACTTCTTATCCCCAAAGGATCAAACACAAAGCCTCTGTGTAAAGAAAAGGGCTTAATGCATGGTCAAGATTTCATTACTTTCATAATTGTAGTAATATAGAATTACAAAGCTCTACCTTTCCTATGCAATTTTGAGAAGAACAAAAAACACTAGTTGAAAACTACAATACTCTACCCACTTTGACCACAAATGTCCTGAACCTATAGGTCAAGAGGTAAAAAATGACCAAAGTACAGTATATATATAAATATTCATGTGTTTAATGACCAGTGATATTTGTTGATATGATGTACCTGTCAACTGATTATATGTGTATGACAGTATACCAATACACACCACGTACCACAGTGTTCTTGCTCCAGACATGTAAAATAAAATGCTACAAGCAAATGTCCATAAATTCATCATTGTCAAAGGTAAATTAGTTTAAACTTTAATGTCAAAAACGGCCAGGACAATAAAATCACTGACCTTTGTTGGAGATGGTCATCCGTATCAGAAGCTAAGAGGGCTTGTTGAGTTATGTTTTTATGGACACAAAATAAATGCTGGTCATCTAATCAAGACGTGTCTTTGTATAAAGCAAATAATTTTGTGTTTTCATCAAGATTTTTTCAAAATACAAAGGACAGGTTTTATGTAAATATGTGTGATAAATTTGTAATAATAACTTGCCAAAATTAACTACAAGTTATAGGTGTAGTAAATGTTATGGAATTACATGTACTATAATATCGAAGAGGTCAGGTGAGAATGAAAAAGGTCATAATCTTTTATACCTAACACAATGACGCCATCTTAAATCTGAAAAGTCTGAAGGGTCTTTCAAGCATTCGGATTCTCTGTAATTATGCAGATACATGGATAGTCGGGTCTGGAAACAAAACTGTGATTTACAGATTGTCATAAAGACACATGGACAAAAACTACATCATATCATTTGGTATATGATGTAACTGATGTATATTAATCAACAACCCCTGAAAAACAATGGATTCTTCTGTAAATCAATGACTTAGACCAGTCCAAATGTGTCTTTAGGGTGAATTATTTAACATAGCAATACTTCTGATCAGATAAATTAGAGGGAAGATTTTGACGAGTACTTTTTTAAGGTGAAAGACCCATGCCAAATCAAAGTAACTGCAATTTTTCATTTAAAACACAAGCTGAGTTAGCCATACACCACAGTTCACATACTCCACACATAACAGTTTCACATACTGACTGATACTTCTGATTCACATAGCTGGGTGGAGTAACCTTTAGATTACCATGCGGTCAGTTCTACTCATTTTCCAGTTATTACAGGTTTCAAGTGTAATGAGTTTTATTACCAAGATGACAACTGTACATAAGATGACAAAGATTACTCTTACCGGTATAATTTTAATGTATTATTACCTAAAATTGAAACTCGTCCAGGTCAAGAAAGGGTTCACTGCACTCCATCCCACTCTGTTATAAGAATGTGACTATAATCTAATGAAACAGGTCAATATTTGTGATGCCTTCACTGACAGCTAGAGTATCTAATCATTTCATTAGTACATGTATGTGTTTCAGAAATGGTCTTTCTTGATGTTTAGAAAACATCTTCCTGAACCATTTAACTCTACTAAAGGGATATTGATATGGTGAAATTCAAAAGGTTACTCTATCATTTCAAAGTCTGAGGTAGTGACATTGACCCACAGCTCATGACAATGACCTACATGTAAGGCTGATAAGTTTGAAGATTCTCAAGCCCTACTGATTTTACTTGAAGACAGAAAGTATTTTAACATTCCCTAACAGAAAACACTGTGAACAATACATGTACTAGACTTTGGTTCCGCATTAGGACAGAATTTAAACTTTGCATTGTAAATAGCAATCTGTCCAGTATATACATGTAGCGCAGAATGAAGAATTCCGTATTAAGCCATGATATTAATGAAGCTGTTTAAGTACAGATTAAGTATGTGTTGACCGATCCTTGCTTATGTACATGTAAATATTATATACGGGGAAACTTAAACTGTATACAAGATTTATTCTGTCTGTTCAAAACTGAATTAAAAATGAGTTACAACATCAAAAAAGAACTCAAGTCAAAACAAAAGCCAACGACTAAGAAATATCATTTAATTAAACAAGTACAATTATAATGCTAACCTAATCTATCAAATCTCCTTTGGTCATTACATTGTGACATGTCTCAGAAATTAAATCTCTTTGATCAATCATAGATCTAAATATCTACATATCGCGACAGCTAAAGAATGTCCCTTATAAAGATATAAATTTAACGTTCATTTGACTTTACTTATTAGAAACATTCGTTAGGAATTTATATTTGACGTCCAAATATCAGAGATAGAAAGTAATACATGTGAAATATTCAAATTCCTAACGTGGTTAAATGAAACTGTTCTAGTCCAACAAAGAATGTGCTGATATTTTTCACATCTAACTTATAATTGAAGTTCAGGTACAACAGGTAAATTGTATTCAAGTACAAAAGGTAAATATTATTAAAGTTTAAGTTGAAGAGTACACAATATCAATGGAGTTAACACAATCAAATTATAATTAAAATAGAATAACGAGAGAGTAATATAAATAAGGCATATTGTGTCGTAGCCTGTGTGCATGAATGTGTCTGTGTGTGCACATGTACATATGGGTATGGCTGCATGTGTCTCACTCTGTATATGTAAATGCACATAAGTCTGCACAGTGTGTGTGTGTGTGTGTGTATATGTGTGTGTAATGTATTGGTATTTCTTTGTTCAAAACTCAGAAGTTAAATATTTTAAAATACATGTTATTATCTACATCTAATTATAATAGTTTAACTAATAGTTTAACTAAGTACATTTGTACTAAATAATAAGACTGACAAAATGAATTTCAATCCAGGGGAGTTGTTTATCCTCTCCGCTATAAACATTCTATTCAACAAACCACATGAAGTACCATACTAAATACTTACTATAACAATTTCATTAAAACTGCACTAGGGTCATTCTCAATCAACCTTGCAATGAAAGTACTAGCCTATTAAACTCTTAATTCTCCACAAACGAAATGTCCGAAATGAACCTGTTCTAAGTTTATGTCCTTCAAATGCTACCAGCAGATACGCATGTACAGAAATGAGTATTGACATTACCTTCCATTGTCTAAAGGATTCAGCCAGATTTATGTGTAAAGATACAGAGTCAACCTCTATAATCACTTACAAAGATTGAAAAATCAATATACTCTAGCTACAGTTTGAAATTCACAAAAAATCCTCAGTAAGAGATTTTTATACTAAATCAGTTAATGCAGTGAAAAATAATCAATACCTATAGATCTGAACTGCCCATGTCACAGATGGAGAAATTACAGCAAATTGTGGATATATGTCATGAATATTCATTGATGAATTAATTAATATTTGTTGATGACATTCTGTCTATAACATGGAGAATATGCTTTATTTCACAATGGCATTAACATTTTTTGTTGCTTTACTAATTATTCAATATTACCAAGGTTACTATTATAGATTTTCTATGAGGCTTTGTGTCTAAGAAGTCACATTTGTCATACCAGTATATACAGACAGTAGAAGTAACTGCGGTCCTGTGCCTTTGCCAGTCTTTGGTTGGCAAAATGATACAGATTCCCAGAAAATGACGTCAAGAAACACTCAATTACTATAATGATGTCTATGTTTTTGCGGGTACATGTATCTGTATCATTTTGCCAACCAAAGTCACAGGATTGCAGTTACTACTAAAGGGTCTATAGTGACAACAATCTGTAAAATCAAATTTGTATCTCTTGTTTATAACATCCTTACATGTACATAAAACAACATAAAACAAAGAAATAAATCTTATTTAGCATAAACATTCAGTTGGCCATCATCTCGTTTCTTTGTTATGTCCCAAAGAAACTACAAAAAGCTGTATCAAAGTCCATACATGTTTAACAGCAATTATGACTAAATAATTCCTTACACACCACCAAACAGAGGTCTATAAAACCTGATAGAGGAGGACTGGATCCATCCTTTTCAGAGGAAGTATAGATCCAGAGCCTTCACAACTGTCTGCATTGTTCAGAAATAATTTTGAATATTTCTACCTTTAAGTTTAAAAGAAAATTGAGATTTTTATATTCCCGTTTATATTTGTCACAAGATATTTTGAGAACTCTCCCTCCACCACCCTTCTCTCCACATCCACCACCCTTCTCTCCAAAACAAAATGAAATTGTGTGGTCAATCTGGAAACAACTGGTTAATATTTGACACTTGTTACTGATAATGGTATGTAACTTATTTATTATCAGAAGTTACATGCTTTGTAATACAATGCATATCAAGAAACAGGAAAGACAAAACAAATTCACTCATTCACCCCTAAAGACATATTTGGACTCACCCATTCACCCCTAAAGACACATTTGGACAAGTCTAAGTCATTGATTTACAGAAGAGTCCATTGTCTTTTAGTTCATGAGTTAGAAGGTACATATACATGCATATGATCATTTATGTTATCATACGTCTACTTAAATGTCCCATTTTTAAGTTTAGCTGTATTTGCCTTTAAATGGATCCCACATTCACAATAAAACACCTTTGCATCTTACATGTAATAGATGTGTGATGTTAAAGCTGTTATAATCATAGACAGTATTTATCTGATTATCTGAATAGATGCTTTTCTTCCAAGTTTTGAAAAATCAATAAATTGTGCAATTACAATTGTAGAAGTCGTATAACTTAGTAAAGGTAAAAATTAGTCCTTCAAAAGATACGCAAGTATTGAATGTACATGAACATGTATTACAACATGAGGAAAAAACTAGGAAATATTACAAGTTCTACAGCAATCATACTTCCAGGTGAAGTTTCATATTGCCTGCACTTCATGATTAATTGTTATTTTTCATTTTCAAAGAGGAATGATAGCCAATCGATGTCTCAATTACCTCATATACTATAAATAACTTTACGGCAATACAAAAGAACATATGAAAACATCCCATAACAGCACAATCAAAGGTCAAGTCTTTTTTTCTACTGCAATGCTAGGCAAAAATGTCTAGACAAAATTGGTTAAATCAGCCAACTTTGAGATTGATGATGCAGCGACCATTTCCCACATCCAGAGGCTCTTTAACATGAGAAGAGATGTATATGCATATGTATGTACATGTATTTCCCTGTTACAAGTGCTCATGCACACAGTACATGTAGCAGCATTTCAGATAGATTTAATAGCATCATCTCAATCAACTCATTCGCCCCTAAAGACACAAATGGACTGGCCTATATCTTTGATTTACAGAAGATTCCCTTGTTTTTTTAGGAGTGGATAAGTTAAGTAGCCCCAAACTTCAAAATGTTAGGCAATTTTGACCTTTCCGTTTTCTTTATACTGGTACATCGTTAAGCAGGGGCAGACAAGGGCTAGAACGAACATTTAAGTATATTACTCTACAGGTTCAAATATGTGAATCCCCCGATTAAAAGTCTGAGTATTCTGTCTTCATTGTTGTCAATTCAGACAAGATGTAGAAAAATATTATTTGGCTCCTATATTCTGTGAGCTTACTCTAATCTCTGGACTGACACTGAAATCACTAAACAAGTATATATTTTCCCCACATCTTTCATATAGGAATACAATGAAATTTGTCTTGAGAGACCATTCTCATAAGAAACAACTTTCGTGAAAGACCACTAGTCTTGTAAAAGCATATTCTCAGAACCATTCAGTTAAATAATCCTTTAAATGAAATCTCTTTTAAACGACCACAAGTGGCTCCTGAGATACCACATTCCAGTGGCAGAAGGCCTAGAGGTGGTCTCTCCAGTGAGGTTCCACTATATATGTACTAGGCCAATTCATGCCCATTATCTATAATATTCAATCTACACTCTAGCTACATATTCATTTATTCAAGGAACAAAATCAGACACCTGATATTCCCTAATAATTTACATGCACTGACCTACAATGTCTTGTAGTTTAGCTAATTTAGTTCAGCCTTTATGCTAAACTCAAATTTTATCAGATTTTTATCAAGAGGCAAAGACTCATACACAGACACAAAAATACCACACAGAGTTTCTGTTACTCTAAGCCAGGCAGACACACTAGAGAAAGAGGGCTTGAGAGAGGAAGGAAGGAAGAGAGTAAAAAAAGAAACATTTAGAAATTCCCATACATATCACAGAAATGGCTTGCTATGCAGTGATTACATTACCACTATGATAAGCAGAATTACTCAGAAAAACCAACAGTACCATGAACATTACTGTTCAGATCAGTCATTTGTCAGAAATGTTGTCTCTTTTTGTACAAATTGGTAGACATAAATGTCTGGTCCTTTGCATGTGTTAGTTGAAAATCATTTAAAAACACATACACCATAGGTTATTAGCAGTTACTTTTCAGAAAACTTATAAACAGAGTTAATTCACCCCAGGCTGAAATTCTGTCAGTTGGTTTGTGAAATGTACAGCCAACATGGACAGTATATTATATGTGTCAGCATGTACATTATAAACTGATTAAGCTGTGTAATCCTACCTTCAAATGTCCCCATTCCTGTGATATTTTAGCTTCGGTATAAACACTATCTTTTTTAGGTAATCACATCTTAGGTATGGTAATATTGTAGTAGGTCCTTGCTCACTACACACTTTTCATAATGAAGACACTTTTATGCCTCATTCAATCACTGGTGTCTGACATACCATAACAATGATAGGTGTACTGGCAAAAAAGTTAACCATGTTAAAAGTTCCGGGACAAAGCAAGTGCTTCACATGCAGTAAAGTAAATGATGATTTTCCATTTAAATAAGATTGAACACGAACTGGAGTGTGTATGGAGATTAGTTCATTCTAAATATTGCAGTGTATGTACTCAGTGTTTAGATTGTTTGAGTCTGTACAATTTCTGAATGACTGTAGGCCAACAATTTCTATAAGAAACAAGTACACACAATACATTGCATTTTCCACTTCCCTCAGGGTATGGATATCAGTTAGCCAAGTTTACTTACTGTAGTAATACTGCCATAAATTATCTTTAAAATGCTACTCAAATCAATACTTTATTCCAGTTTACATTGCATTATTTGGCTACAAATCTTATTTTTCTTTAAAAATATATGTCATTTTTTTTCAAAATGTATTTTCTCTTTACTTTGGCTTCCAAAATGAACTCGTTTAGAGCAAAGTGAATATGAAACCTAGTACAAAGTGAATATGAAACCTAGTACAAAGTGAATATGAAACCTAGTACAAAGTGAATATGAAACCTAGTACAGTGAAACTTGTATTGAAAGATAACCTGTATTCTGAGACCACATTCTGAAAGTCACTTGATTTAACAATACGTTATGTTAAACCTTTTTTGAAAGACCATCTGTTTTGAGAGACCACATTTCAGCAAGTGGCTGATGGGGTTTTATCTCGAGACAGATTCTGATGTATTAAGTCAGTAATCACACATTTATTCAGGTGGGGATACAACATGTGCATCCCCTCCTCCCTAAAATTGGAAAAATTATATGACCTTTCATTCCCCTATATTTATAATTCTCTAATATTACATACATTTACAGCCTTCAGGTGAAGCACAACAAATATAGACCTGTGCTACAGACTTTACTCAATGTATCAACCCATTCACCCCTGGAGACACATTTGGACTGGTCTAAGTCATTGGTTTACAGCAGAGTCCATTGTTTTTCAGGAATTGATGAGTTAAAAGACACTGTTTTCTGCTTTCAACTATCTAAAACTTTCATTGTTTTTGGTTTTTATTTATGTGTTGCTACCCAACTATATTTCTGTCAATGATATAGATGAACTGTGAGACCTGACTTGTATGACCAATGACGTGAAAAACACCTACCGTACTTTAAAAACCCACCTGTCTTAAAGAAGCATATAACAACACTAACCAAATACCCTATGAAACCCTGCATTGAAAGACCACATGTACATTTGCATGGCAGATGAGATGTTGTCTGTAGATGGATTTAAAAATAACCTCAAACAATGGGTAAAGAAACACAGAAACAGACTTACACAGAGGACTTGTATCAATACATCTAGCTTTTAGTGACACGCCCACTGCAACATGAAATTGATTTTCACCTATTTCCCCTATAACGAATTCTATTTCATTTCAAGTATGATGGAATAAAGCCTTTTTTTAAGGATCAATGATATTTTTCCATTTTCATGACTTGACGCCTGCTCATCATATAGACATTGAACCTCTACTCTACCCATATTGTAAGTAATTCACTTAAACCAAAAACTAGTTATCCACAGCATCTATCCCCTCCATCCTCCCCCAACATAAAGAATATGCTATAATCAATGCTTCTGAAGTTTAAAGTACAATCTTTTTACAAAATTATTTTGATTTTCTTATAACTATTATCATTTTTATCATACTCAGTATTATTTACTTTTATACACCTTACATAATTTGATATAACTAGCTCTTGGTATGTATAAATGGACTTGTATCTACATTGTACACACAGTACCCTCTAGTGTTCTACCTCAAACCATTGTCTATCAAGGGAAATTACTAGAGCCTCACTAGATTCTGTATTATTACATCAACATTTGAGCAGGACACTTTAAACTATGTAAATACACATGTGTAAACAAACAAGTCAGGTCATTTATATATATATTGTCCCCAGGATATAAGACACATTCCTGTAACAAGATGATCTACAGTAAACTGACCTAGGGCAATTTATACTGGTGATATTCACACTTGACACCTACTCACAGTAGTGTAATATATTTTATCGGAACACACAATGACTCATTTTGAAAGTATCAATTCACTAAAAGATTTACATATAGTTAACACATTACAGGGGACAAACAACAGTGGGAATGCTGATCCCTAAGATATGGCTGTACATGTTTACAACTAATACTGAAATAATAACAATATACCCATAACTAAAGAAAGTAAACCATGCATAAAAATAACAGAAAAATTAGTGTAATATGGGTCAACCTTAAGACACTTGTTCACCTTCATTCTAACACATCGTTCTGGCTCTAAACAATAAACACAAACACATGTTACTGTGTGTGCAAGCACACACACATTTTTCTGATATGATAGATCTATAAGAAGTCATTTTGTCATGCTAACATACATCTTCTACATTTTGGCCTCCATAATATGTTTTGTGACATTCTCTCTTACATCTGAATACTAAGTGACAAAACCATCACTTTTTTTACAACGGGAATTAGAATCCCAGCACCTCCTGTCTTGCAAAAATGATGTATAACTAGCTTTTGGTCACAGGAATAATAAAAATAAGAAAAAACACAGTGTAAAAAGCCCTAATAATTGACACAGGCAACAAATCAATAATTTTTCTCTCAGGATAGCTCCTTAAATCAATTGTTTAAACTTGATTTAAAAAATGTATATGTTTCCCTATCATGTTTCTTTGCCGATCTTTTTCTTTTTATTTTTTTTTATTTTATTTATTTATTTATTTATTTTTTTGGTAATAAAGATTTCTCAATTCTAACACAATTCCTCACATGATGTGTCAACATCCAAGATACTGTAAACCTACAAATTACTGTTGCTACTTTTTCACGAGGAAGGGGTAGTTTTTCATGTTTATGTATGCTGTGAAATTTTTATCAGTTTACAGTAACAACATTCCCTTTTGAGCTGTAAAATATTTACAGACTTCTGTGAGGTCAGAGGCGAAAAACATGCATTTAAAAAATTCCAAGTCTGCAATCTGAACTGATAATGGGTAAAAACAGCCACCTTAATTAGGCTAAAACATTTCCGGAGTAAATAAACCTTTATGACCTCCTACCTGCCGATATGGATAAACTAACATCCGTTAGGTGTTGGCACCACATATTTGTGTAAGTATCGGATGATAAACCTCTTGACCATGTATTGCCATAGATTGAACTCAGGTTCAGTCAATATAAAAATTGACCTGAACAAATATGAACCGGCAAACCCTCTCAAGTGGCAACAATCACATGTAAATAAAGTTTACACATGTAATTCCAACTAGCTTACAGTAAGTCTGAGTCGGTACTTAGGAAAAGTTAATGATGTAATAAATGTCTGGCTGTAATGTTTGGGTTTAAGAATATAAACATATAACAGAGACATTTTTCTTCTCTAAGAGAAACCATACAGTAAATGAGGCATGACATGGCAGTAATTTACCATTTTAAAACAAGCAGAGAAGTATCTTAATAAATATATAAAATTGAAATCAAGCTAAATGAAATGAGTAATCTCAATTTAAGAAATTTAAATAATTTTATAATTATTTTGGTAATAAAGATGTAGATAGTAAACTGGCAAATAAAGAAATGAAAATAAAATGCTAAGATGAATAAATGAGGAGATATCTGTCAATAGATTTAGACAATAATACAGCATTTCAAAATATACCTGACATAGAGTTGACTTAATACAGGTATACCATATATATACAAACGACACATATCAAGTACCTGCTAAATAGAACAACCTTGACTTAGCAGTCACCTGTGTAAAAAGACAACAAATAGTGTAGGTAGTACAAATAATAAAACTTAAATGAATACTGTATACCTGGATATTTTCACTCATGTTTAATTTTTGCCCTAAGACAAGAGGGCAAATTTAAAATGAAAATGAAAATTTTAAGCTCAACAAACAGAGAACGGACATACATGCCATGCATGCGACTATGGTGATTAAGGGCAAATTTAAGACAAGGTGAATATGTTATCTGTCGTAAAAGGGGCAAAAATAATCAGAGCGAAAATTTTCCAGGTATAAAGCATATACATCTCCACAAGTGGTTGTCTTTCTGCATTAAAATCATTTATATTAAAATGTACAGATTTGTTCTGAGTAAGCAGGTAGTTTTACAATACAGGTCACTTGATAGACTTTTGTTTGTAATCTTTTCATTCTTTCGAAGGTCCAGGACATGCAGCAGCCAGAGAGAAGACAGCAGTTTGACTGTTATATGATTCTGAACCTTACTTATTGCGTGACGTCTGACAAAAAGACAGTTTGACTCACGGCCAGGTGAAGACAGCGGTTTCTCTCTTAATGCAATATTCGTCATTGAGCTTCCTTCCCCTAATGCTCTTTGGGGCACCTGTAAAATTTAATAACAGTTCTCAATGTAAGCACATAAATATAATCCTGTATTATTTTTAATCTCTAAATGGACAATCATTTTGTAAACAAACCCATGTCTTTACATCATACATCTGTTAGATATGTTGTAGCAAAATTACAAAATACATTCACAAATAAAGTCGCAGGTACGATAGCAAGTTTTGTTTAAAGGTATTCTATATGCTGTCAGATACTTACCAGCATTTTGTCAGTTATTTTCCCCCCAGAACTAGTAAACATTATTACTTATATCAGTACTTATGTAACATTATGTACTCTAACTGCCGAGTGTATAGTGGAGTTATCACCTGTTAAAGATCAAATGTTCACCTTGTCATGTGTACTCAAACCTGCGTGTTTACCATATGAAATATTTGTTTGTCATTGTTCACCCTACATGTACATTGTAATGCAATATTTCATGTATGTGTTTGTAATTGTTGCTTTTTAGCCAAGGCTCTGTTGCTTTGACCACCAACAAGTTGTAATGCCACAAATTTTCACCTCTGCTATGGAGTGATGCTCACATCACTTTGTTTATTTAAAGTGCCACATACATTCCCTGGTATGGTATTTTGGTATTCAGTCAATGCTTTTCAAAATTATTTATATAATAAAATACTGTAATTAAGCAGACTCATTCATTGTGTTTGTCAGAGAGAGAGATTTATGTATGTCTGTGAGGTTGGTACAATTTGGTAGGTCTGTGAGATTGTGTTTGTGTACATAGGTGTGTATGACTAATTTATATATACATGTATAGGTGAGGCATGCATGTGTATGTGGTTTACATGTGTATGTTTAAGGTTTATATGTGTTTGGGGCATGCATATGTCATTATGTAAAGTTGTTACTTATGCAGTGTGTGTGTGTGTATGTGTGTGTGTGTGTGCATGCATGTTTGGGGCATGTGTGTGGTAGTGTGAAGTTTGTACTTACATGTGCAGCTTGTGTATGAGGTGTTTGTGTGTGTGTGTGTGTGTGGGGGTGTTCCTCTACAACTAAATTATACCTATAATATATCTATAGTAACAACACACACAGTATGTAACTGAGTCAAGGGTGCAGCTGCTTTTGTATTTATAGTTTTCTAATGATTTGCTACAGAGATGAAATAGGATATCAGATTTTTACAAGATATGGTAAAATGATTCAACTGCTTCTATATATTCTGGTCCTTACATCTATCCAAGTAAAATAGTATTATAATGAAACTTTTGTTTCTGAAAGTGAAAACATCCATTTTGAAAACAATTTGAACATTGTTGACTCAATATTTGTGCATCTGTTTATCTTATACACCTACATCATTATATTCTAGTTCTATGGAAATTAAAAAGATTTTAACTAAAATATCACAATACTATAGTATTTATGCTTGTATAGTTAGTTTCTGTTATTTTTAACAAGGGCAGGGGTGGATCCAGGGGTAAAGAACATTGCATTCCTTAGGACACAGAGAGGATGGAGGCTCTAAATTCTAATAAAACAAAACACATAAATCCAAGACCACGAAGCTCACCTGTGTATTAAGACAACCTGGTCACAAAGACTGTTTTTCCTTGTCCCCAATAGTTACATGTATGTACAAATCAACCTCTATATAAAGACCACCTCACAATAAAGACCTGTTTTCCAATGTCCCTAAGGAGGTCATTTCATACAAGTTTCAGATTTGGTATTGATGACACTTATAAAGTTTGAATGACAAATTATTAGTACTGAATATAAGGCCAAGATCTGTCTATAGGACTCCTGATAAGGCCAAGATCTGTCTATAGGACTCCTGATAAGGCCAAGATCTGTCTATAGGACTCCTGATAAGGCCCAAATCTGTCTATAGGACTCCTGATAAGGCCAAAATCTGTCTATAGGACTCCTGATGAGGCCAAGATCTGTCTATAGGACTCCTGATAGTAGAGATATAGTCAGCACTTGCCCGGCCAAGATACACATATAGTCATCATACTGTGACTAAAATGGTTCACTGTTAACCTTCACAAACTATAATTAAATACATTTTCTATTTTTAGCCTCATTAATAATAGGATAATAATGTGAGGCATGAATGTCAATAGAGAAATAGAGTCTGACGAACATATAACCCAACATATAACCCGAAGTTAAAAAGGACATACCCATATAAACCTCTGGCCACATAACTCTATATTAACACAGCATGAAGAATTACTTCTAAGATTTTGCACACACTGTAAACACCATACAAATTAGCTGGCTTTTTTTTTCAATATAATTTAATCCAACGCTTTGTTGACATGTGCTTGATTGATTCTTTTCTTTATAAATCAAACATCTACAATAATATACTTTCTGAGTAACCTAGTATTAAACAAAAGAACATTATTTGCCATAATTAAATATCCCCTAAATCTTGATCCAGAAAACTTCTGCTAAAATGTTGGAATAGTGTTTTATGTGACATTGTTTTACACAACTCAATCATTTTCCAGTTACATGGTGTCTGCTACTTTTCAATGGTGGAAGAGAGAACCCTGTTACAATGTACTTGGGTAGAGACCACTAGCAGGATGTCTGCTAGTAAACTGGCAAACTCTCACACAAAAATCAGTTTAGGTTCCAGTTAGGGATGTCATTGATAGATTCAAAATCGATAAAAACTTGAATTGATACAATAATCGATACATTTCTTCAGTATCGATACATTTCATAATGCATTTCACAAATATTTTTTTCGTATACAGTTTCCAAAATTTTTCATTCATTTTACTTCATGTTCTTGGACTATGTTACATTTCATTCTAATTGTTTAATTTGTTCAAATAAACTTTTTCCTTGTATGATTGCTTTTTTTATCTTCAGATGATTCAAATTGGACTAAATATTATAAAGAATCTATATTTCTGAATGCATTTAATAGAAGTACCACATTATGCGATTTGTTGATATATGGATACTTTTTACTTATCGATATATCAATATAGAATTTCTCATCAGTGCACAACAATTTTAATTGACATTATTTTCTATCTACATGTATAGAATGACCGTTTAAATTTGATATACATGTGTGCCAAATTTCCACTCATCCTTTTTTCAGACATTAGGAGATTAAATAATGTTAAACTGTATATGAAAGTGTCCATAGAGAAAACAGAGTTATCTTTTCATGGGTACCCTTTGGTTTATGTGGGAAAGTTTGGTAGAAAAAATTGTTCCCATCAGTAATAAATGATAGTCTTTGTGAGTCCATCTTCTCTTTCACAGGCAAGGTTATGAGAAAAATAATTCACATTAGCGACAAAATGATATAGAATGTAAGTACCAGTTCATTATGCGATACCAGTTATGTTGTAAGTATACCCGTCTCTATGATGAACTGTAAGTATATCAGTCCCTATGATGAACTGTGTAAGTATACCAGTTCCTATGATGAACTGTAAGTATATCAGTCCCTATGATGAACTGTGTAAGTATACCAGTTCCTACAACAGTATCCCAGTTTAATGATGACCGTTATACCAGTCTTCTAAATATACCAGTTCCTATATGAACTGTACCAGTTTAATGAACTTAATATACATGATAAACTGTGCCATACCAGTCCCTATGATGAACTACAAGTATACCAGTTCCTATGATGAACAGTTATACATTGAACATGTACATGTATGTATGTCATTTACTATGGATCATAAACCCATCACAAATTGAAATTAGCTGAATTCTTTTTAAAATTAATTATTTATTATGTTAATTTACAAAAGTTTTTTATCTACTTTACAATGCGAAGTAAAGACACTAAGAATCTATTATTATCTCTAATCTGTGAGGTGCACATGATGTATCAGGACGTACAGGGTATGACAAGTAATGATGTCTGCCTTATGATCCCAAACAATTACCTTCCAACCTGAGTAATCAAACTATAGGAAACTGTCTTTGGTGAGTCAATGTACATATACTTACTTTCATATAAGCATAATTAACACTAATTGTACATAGTTAGCTACCTGTAATTCGAATGTAGGAAAAAAAGTCACAGGAAAAAAAGTCACGGAAAAAAGTTAGCACAGGACAAAAAGTCACAGGAAATAAAGTCACAGGAAAAAAAAGTCTTCATATATTAGTGGTGAATAAGAATGTATCTAAAGGAATAAAAGTCACAGAAATAAAATCACAAACAAGAATTTGACCTATGAAAAAGTGAAAAGGCTATAAGTCATGGTCGTACCAAAATCCTATCTTTGATAATACTGTAGGAAAGAAGGTCAAAGAAAAGGGCACATGTCCTTAGGGGGAAAAGTCTCACCAAGATTTCTCTGTTATGATAAAATTTGTTAACTGTCCCTTATATGAGAAAACTATTAAAGCCATCATTTCCTCATTTTTTGATATTTTGAACTGCAAGTTTTGTCAATTGTGTCTTCTCACTTAGCCAGGATTTCAGGTACATACAGGTAATATGAACTAGGTAGACTTTGCCATTGTTTTTATTGCCCTCTTTTCTAATGATGATCTGTCAATTTGTTGATACATATGCAGTGGTTTTTGATGAACTGTAAATATACCGACCCCTTTGTTATGAATCTGTGAAGTTTACCATCACTGTTCTGTATTGTCTTCCAGGGCTTGGAACCACTGTGGAAGGGCACTAATGGTACCACTGCTGCACGTCTTTGTTGTTTTATATTGAACTGTATGGTAGCTAATACACAGTTCTATGATTTCCGCCAAAACATGTGCATAGTGAAAGACCAGTTTCAAACTATGATAGAACTGTAAGTAATACCATTTCTAGATGCCTCAAAGATGAACACATTCTGGTGCATAAGTGTACAAATGCCAGGTGGTTGAAGAATGTTGAGTATGTTTCCTGTGTTTTATTTGGTAGCAACGTATACCTAAAGGGAATACTGTATTTTCCACGAATATGTAATGTGTATAGTTGGTATACATCCCAGGACATGAAAAAGGTGTACAAACACTGTTTGCGAGTATGTTCCATTTACAAACACTAAACATTCGGATTATTGTCTGAAAACCGATCACCGGCTGGTTTTAAAAGGTTAATTAGTTTTTTATGGAAACACCTTAATTTGTAGAGAGCAGCTTTACAAAAGTGGGGATTTTTGTATCATACTCATTCAAACTCATTATTACAAGACTGCGATCATAAATGACACTAAGAACGCTTTTTTACTTTATTATCTGCTAAACCTGTGAGTCAGGTGCACATGATCTAGTGTTGTCAGAGTAGCACGTTGACGTGAGGGTATAGAACTCGTACATATATGAATATTTGTAACCATTATGGAGCAAATAATGTAATGAGAAAGTGTCTGCCTTATGAAATCCTAGACATTTAATACTCTTCCATAGCACCTAGTGAGTATGCATTTGTCAAGTCAAGCTGAACATATCTTATCTGAAGCAAATTCACAGATAAACAAAAGATCAGCAGTCATTTTATTTTACTAAATCTTTTGGAAAATATTAACAATGATTAATTCCATAAAGTAACATATACAATGTTTTATCTCATTTTTTATGTTTCTTATTTATTTGTTAAGTCTAATTTCATTTACTAAAAATATATATTTTTATGTTTTAATAAAGATAATTAACACTCTTTTTTGTGTAATTTTATAAATACATATAATTAGCAATACCTGTTTAATTCTAAATGTATTTGGGTGGCATCAATAAAACAGTTAATAAAAAACAATATTTCTAAATGTTGTTTTAACACCCCAATTACCCAGGTGAGACTACATTTTTCAAAAAATATGCAATGAACAAACAGAAATTATGGAGTACATTTCCTATAGTGAACAATTCTGATGTACATTTAGTGTTAAAGAAACTGGTCAGCAGTAAAACAGCTGTAAGTGAAAATTTGTAATATGGGGTAATGAATTTTCTTGATGTCCCTTGATAAAACCATACCACTTAATATTGTCAGAAATTTGATTTCAATTACATCCAGCTGAATAGGAAATCAATTATTTTACACATAATATACTGCATTTATATCTACAAGTGAGATGTGAAACTTTTTTTCCTATGTGACTTTTTTTCCTGTGAGTGAATTCTTGTTTACCTGTAATCTATGTATTGCATATAATCCATGTTTATTAAATATCCATGCAAACTTAGAGTACAGATAAATAGAAACAGAAAATGTATACAAACCATGTGTATAAAACCAGTACAATTACTCCAGACCAGGAAATCACTAACTCTGCATTATATACAAGAGATGTAAATATGTGAAGGAAAATCCTTGTTATCAACTATCTGTTTATTCTGCTAGAGATAGGTGGAAACTATCATCTGCAATGACTGTCCACCACAACACAGAGGCTTCTATACAGCACAAAAACAGTGTTTAAACATCCATACTTCTATATTACAGTAAATGACCTTAACATCTGACAGTGGCCTTCAGGCAAATGATCTATAATCTGTTTCACTTAAGTGTGAAGTCTACTAAAACTATAGGACTAGGCTAATATATATATAGTTAGTGCCAATAACCCTTTAACCCATTCATGTATCAACTAGCATTGACAATTATCTTAATTACAATGACAAACACAGGCCAATGTTTACTTTGCACATGTATAATTGGTCACATTAGTTTAAATACAACAACTGTTTGACATTTATTTTTTACACTGTTTATATCAGTTAGAACTCTGACTCTATTGTTAATACATATCTAGAATACTGACTTGACTAACAATAAATCAGAGTCTAACTGATATAAACAATGTAAAAACTCTGGTTTGTGAGTGTGCTATGTGCAATTGAACAATAAACAAGGAATAGGTCAATTTCTAAAATGACCCAACACCCAAATATTGTGGATTTGGGATTTATGACTTGTCTCTTCCATGCAGCAATAAATATACAGTACATCATTATCTATATGCTGAACAAGATACATTTGATCAGAATCAAATACAAAGAACTTCCATGGAAATATATATATATATAAAATCTTGAAATGATC
Organism: Atrina japonica; assembly: GCA_030159075.1. NCBI lineage: Eukaryota > Metazoa > Mollusca > Bivalvia > Pterioida > Pinnidae > Atrina > Atrina japonica. The sequence continues at coordinate 2,439,889 of BROG01000008.1, forward strand.
CGACTCATTCTACACACATGGACTGTGAGACAAGCAGGTATTTATTTACTCAGATACACTGTACCCCTAACAAATAATGGAATCTACCAATATCAACAAAAGAGTCACTCAAGAATAATTCACTCCTGTGGAGACATCACTAAATGCTGGTGAAGGACTTCAAATTTTGGTCTATGATCAGCACTTTTGCCCATTGAGCAGTGAGGGTTCTTCAACATGCCTACACCTACTGTGACACAGGACCCCGGTTTTTACTGTCTCATCCAAAGGACAGGAACCATCCAGTTGTGAATCAAACATTCATGTGTGTGTGTGTGTGTGTGTGTGTGTGTGTGTGTGTGTGTGTGTGTGTGTGTGTGTGTGTGTGTGTGTGTAAGTGAGAGAGAGAGAGAGAGAGAGAGAGAGAGAGAGAGAGAGAGAGAGAGAGAGAGAGAGAGAGAGAGAGAGAGAGGAAGTTTGAAACTTTAGCTAAGTTATGATATGGACTATCTTGTATATGGTAGATATGAACCTCTGTAGACCATCTTTTTCAGATCTTAGGTACAACACTATGTTTATATTGCAGATAATCACATACATGTATAAACAGCATCTTACACCTACTGAAGTATACATGTATCTCACAAAATTTGAATATAAATCTTATCTCATTTTCACTGCCAGTAAACATAAACAAACAGAATCGACATAGACGGAACTCTTTACGTTCTCATTTATGTGTTCGTATTCAGTACTTGATACATGTGTGTGTGGCGTGATTCAACACCATAATAGATATAGCTCTGCAGATCAATGGGGTGCATTTAAATTACAGATTTCTAAGACTAAAGTACATATAAAAATCAAGAGACAATATGACTAAAATAAAACTGTCCAAGAGTTAAAGAGGTACACACAAGAACAGATAAACTATTAGATTATACGCATGTTGACCTCTGGTCCAGCTAGATTAGCAGCACCTGCAAATGAGCACCTGTTGGGACATCAAGACTAATTAAGCAACAAAGAAACAATTAGTGGATTCTGTTGAATATATACAATGTATGCATACAATAAGAAATGTAGACAATACTGGTCCATTATGTAGAAGAAACAGATTGTAGAATGTTTTTCATCCTTGTATTTAGCAGTTAAAATGCTTACTGATACAGTATATTGTTTCACAAGTTACAGCAAGTATAATGTTCTAGCTAATCACACACACACATACACTGCAAGTCAGCAAGCTATAAATCTATGCCTTACAGCCTGGGTAATAATGCTACATCAGTTGTTAATAGACTCTTATATCATACTGTCAACTGAAATCTGTTTCTTTTCCAGAAATTTAATTACAGCTCTAAATGCACCAGCAAATACTCATGACATAGTAATAAAAATAACCTCCTACAACAATTGTATAAAATTTCATGAAAATTACAGAAATGGGACAATTACTCAGTAATAAAAACTTGACGTTTTCACATTACAACAGAAATTAAAAATACAACACACAAAATGCAAGATGCAGGCAGAGTTATACATGTACTTCATGTAACTATTTACTTAGGTGTCTGTGACTTTGAAGTAACCCCCCCCTCCCATTTAGTAGTTTGCTTAGTGGTCTTAGCCCCTTTTCATTCACAAAATTTATGCTGCTTCACACAGGGATATTTCCTATCAAGTTCTGTAAAACCTAGCCTTCTTTTCTTGAAAAAAAGGTTTAAAATGTCTAAAATTTGACAAAAAACTTATGATTTCTGTTAGGTGCTTGTCACCTTTACCTTTGACCCAATGACCTTTAAATTTGTAAAAATGAACCTTAGATGATTCTTCACAACTTATATCGTGGTATACAAAAGTCAATCAGTATAGAACTGCAGTATATGTTATTAAAGTCCCCCCAATCTCCAGGTGGCTCATTTATGAACAAATTTTGTATTAATTTGCAAACTTTGTAGATACTGAACTAACAATAATGCAAACAAGATATGAAAGTCATCTGATCAATGGTTCTTGATAAAATTTTAAAAATATACATTTTTGGTACCAAAATTTTTTCCTTTGACTTTGTTGGCCCTTATTGTTCCATGTAGCCTTTTCATTTGCAAATGTTATGTGACATGGGGATAGTCCAATACTTCCTGTCAAGTTTGGTTAAAATTGGTCCATTGGTTGTTGGGAAAAAGTTGAAAAATGTCTTGGATTTTGTCAAAAACATTATCTTTTTACTGAAGTGCCTGTGACCTTGACAATTGACCCCATGATCTTGAAATTTCGCCTTTTGCTTACATGACTTAATGAACTACATGTATCTATATCCACAATCAGAAAATATTCTAGGACTTGAGACAAAATTAAATCTTTGAAAAAAAATTATGATCATCTAGGACACAGGAAAACTGTAACTTACGTTAACATGTATGATCACTTAGTGATCCTGAAGAAGATCAGGTTAAGGTTAATAATCCTAAATGAAAGTTTTTTTCTTTCTTTACCAGATCTGAACCTTTTAAACCCTCAGGCCATAATAGACTGGTCTAAATAATAAAAAAAAGAACATACCATCTAGATACTTAGGCTTGAAAGGGTTCAAATGGATACCATTGTTTCCTAAAACACTCTGCAGAATTTCATTTTGAGATTTTAAAACACATGTACATCTATATGAAAACTACAATGTTACATTGAGATTTACATGTGTTTGTAAATCCTTATCTGTTTCACGACCTTAAAGAGTCCAGTGAGCTAGAAACACTACCACGACCATCTATCTGTATACAGTAATATAGGAAAATAATCAGATAATAACATATAATCATATAAACCTAAACAGATACACTATATATCACCTTTAACAAACAACAATATCTATTTCTACACTTTGTTAAGAGTCACTAATATCTTACAAATATACTACACAAGTAAACAAATGTTTTAAGTTAGCAAGAGTTATTTCCCTTAAATCATCAATTTGTCTTCTTGAATATGTACAAATGTATTATCAATGAAATCAATTTATGCTAATGCCCCTTTAACTAGTAACTTCAAAACATATCATTTATCACTGAACGCAATATAGAAGTCACTGTAACGTGTAAGTATTTACATGTATATTACATTTTTCACAGTTTTAGACACAAGGACTACCGTACTTCATATAGTGTAGTTACATGTACATGGCATTCATTTTGAAACATCAACACAAATGCGTATCTGTAGTTTTGAAATAGAGGCATCCTATTTTCATATTTATACAGCATTTAGCACTTACAAACTCTATATTGTTAGAAAAGAACACAGGAATAGTTCCTTTTTTATAGATTTAAATAAAAAATACATTGAAGGAAAACTGGATTATCTTAACCCAGAATTTTCAGATGTATTTTAATTATTTAAGAAAATGATTTCTAATTCGCTTATTAAATTAAAGTAAATAAACAAAATGTTAAACACCTAAGGTTTCATACTAATTTATATTTCTATGAAACAAACTGACAGTTATTGATAAACAAGAGGCTCAATGGGCCTCAAGTCACTCACCTGCCAAAACTGATCAACATTGCAGAAAACATAAAAAGTGTGTAAAAGATAAAATGGCTAATAAACACGAAAAACAGTAAGCTCATTGGGGGCCTTAATAATCACCTGAGTGAACTGTATACTGAAAAGCAACAAAAGCTTGAAAAACTCAGTGAAATGGGGAATTAATTTGCATAAGGGTAGACTTGCCTTGTATTTTTATATATCTTTTATTTTTATAGATCTTTCGAGATAATGTGCAACAACAAAATCCATTTAAAAAGGAAACTAACTTTCACAAGGATCACCCTCACAAGGGTTAACCTGACAATTTATAATTCCTGTTACCTTTTCGTAGATCTTTGCATACTGAACATTTTTGCTTCTTTTTCTTTCTCTCTATCTATTATACTTTTCAAGATAATGTGAAAAAAAACATCCATGAAAAATCCATAAAGGGGCCCTATTCAGGGTCAACCTGACAATTTCGGCCTTATGACTTTTTTGTTCAATGGATGCTGAACATTTTTGCTCCTTTCAACTTATTATACTTTTCAAGATAATGTGAAAAAACATCCCAAAACATGAAAAATCCACTTAAAAGGGAAATTAACTCCCATAAGGGGTAACCTAACAATTTCGGATATATTAACTTATTTGTAGCTCTTTGCATGCTGAACATTTTTTTTTCTTTCTTTTTTACTCTATCTATTATACTTTTCAAGATAATGTCAAAAAACATCAAAAAACATGAAAAATCCACAAAAAGGGGAAATTAACTCCCATAAGGGGCATCCTGACAATATCGGCCCTATTTACTTTTTTGTAATGAAATATTTGAAGATTTTTGCTTCTTTCATTTTTAGGTAACTTTTTATTCTCTTTCAAGATAATTTGGAAAAACATCCAAAAACATGAAAAATCCACTTAAAAGGGAAATTAACTTTTGTAAGGGGTAATGGCAGCCATGTCTGGATACATTAACTTTTATTTGCAGCTCTTTGCATGCTGAACATTTTTACTTCTTTCACTTTTTGTTCTATCTATTGCCCAATTTTCAAGATAATGTCAAAAAACAAGAAAAATTCACAAAAAGGGGAAATAACTCCCGTAAGGGTCGGCCCGACAATTTCCACCAGAATGAAATACCTTGTAAATTTTTTCAAAAGACCCTCATTTTAAAGGTAACACACTTTTTCATATATCTAGCTTGAATATAAAAAAGGAGATGAAATTGATTTTAAAAAATATCTGTGACTCATTCATATTTATATTTAGCCATGAAGCAGCCATGTTTGGTCCTAGCTCTTTTATCTGCAAACTTTATTCATTTTCATTCACAAACTTCCTGTCAAGATTTGTTCAAATTAGCCCCAATGCATCTCAAAATAGTCAAAAATGATTCTTGATTTTAAGAAGAAAATTACATTTGTACCAGTTTTTCCTTTAGTTGCCCCTTGACCTTGACCCTTGACCCCATGACCTTCTCTTTGTCATTCAAAAAAATCCTCATATAACATAACAACTTTTTTCATATGCCAAGTTTGAATACAAAAAATGGCCCATGAATATTGAGAAGAATCAATTTGTAATTAAAATATATCCTGTGTTACTGAAGCACCCCTTAGTGGCTCATTTATGGACAAATTTCATTTTCATTCACAAACTTTGTAGATATTGACTTAACGATCATGCATACAAAATTTGAACCTTATCTGATTATTGATTCATGAGAAGAAGACAGTAAGAAACCAAGGTCCCGTGTCACTTTGAGTGGCCCCTTTTAAAGCCCCTAATGCTCAATCTCTAGGTCATTCAGAAAAAGCCAAGATTTGACATGGGGATGCGGCATGCCAAGTTTGGTTAAAATTGACCCACTGGTTCTTGAGAAGAAGGTGTTTAAATGCAAAAATTAACAGACGGACGGAGATGGACGCCAACAAACGACAGATCTTTGGCTATAGCAATAGCTCACCTGGCCCTTTGGGTGTGAAATTAAACAATTTTTTTAAAAATTAAAAAGAGGGGAATAACTCCAGAAATATACGTAATAGGTGGCCAGTTTTTGTACACTCCCATTTAGATGTATCTCCAATAAGTATATACTCAAGTACATGTATTCAGAGCATAGTTCTGTAAATGATTTAGAGTAGTTAAAGCTTGGATGTCAAATAAAATCAACAAAGTGGAATTACTCTGGAAATAAAGGTCTTGGAAGTTAAAGTTTCTATGTAACACTCATCAAACTTAGATGTATTGTACACAAGATATGATGACCATATTTGAACTAGAGAAAAATAATAAACAAAGGGGAATAATTCCAGAGATAAGGATAATAGGAGTGCAATTTTTGTACACAATATTCTGTCTGCCTTAGATGTATAAGTGCACAAAATATGGTGAGCCTGAGGGAAGAAATGACATAGAAATGGCGGGACAAATAAAATGAACAACAGGGAATAACTCTAGAATGGTGGTAGGATTGCAAACACAATTTTGTATACAATATTGCCTCTACATAAGATGTACAATGTACATGTACAAAATATATGAGCCTAGTTGAGGAAGTGACAAAAGCCTGGACAAAGCAAAACCTGGGGAAACATACAGGCATCCCAAACCTGTAGCTTCCCCTCTCCCAAACACCCAGATCTAGACTTATAACAATCCATTAAATTGTCAAAGGTTAACTGTGTAGATTGTCAAAGGTTACCTGTGTAGATTGTCAAAGGTTACCTGTGTAGGTTGTTGAAGGTTACCTGTGTAGATTGTCAAAGGTTACCTGTGTAGGTTGTTGAAGGTTACCTGTGTAGATTGTCAAAGGTTACCTGTGTAGATTGTCAAAGGTTCTCTGTTGTCTAAGGTTTGATGTGTGTGTTATTAAGAGAAGTTGTAGCACTGAGAGTCTTCAACTCTCAGGGAACATGTGTAGCATAAAAACACTTTTATGTATTTAAAACTATAGTCTATAGATGATTTTTATTCTCCAGAAGGATGTCCATTGGTATATGTTAAAGTCTTTCAGTTACAGTTCTACCTCTGATTGGTAGTAGAGATACACTGTGATCCGTCTTTACTGGTATGAACTATTTATATCCAATACAGGGCTCAACAATCAGGTTTGTCCAATGGTTTGGGACAACTCCATGTTACTTCTCAATTGTCCTATAGGACAAGTGAAATTTCTAAAGACAAAAATTAATTTGATAATTTATTTTTGTTTTTAAGATAAAACAATACACAAGTATCTTTGTAAATGTTATACATGGTTTTTGGACAAGTGATTTTTGCATTTGGACAAGTAGATCTCAATACTTCTTGTCCTGCAGAAATATTTATGATTGTTGACCCCAAAATGTAAAAAAGATAATTACCTTCATGCTCCTGTTCTTGTCACAGAAAGTTATCTGCTCTTTGCATGAGCTCTCATGAACATTTATAAAACAATCTGCAAAGAGAGAAAATGATACACACATGTTACATATAAAATAAATAAGTGAATAAAACATAAAACCAATGATCACCATGGAAACAAGCATTTGAGTAATCAATACCTGTCTAGAATACAATGTACATGTACAAAATAACAAAAAAGAAAGAAATTACATGTATATTGTACTTATAACAATTGTACATGTATATTGAACAATCATTTTAACATTATACCCCCCCACCCTTTTATAGTTAAAACAACTTTCATCACCTTTGTATTGTGGTCGTTTGTACTAAGTAGCTTTACACTTGACCAGTTCCATGTAAACATGTGTCTAATATTTAATTGTAATAACAGTACCCAGTTAACTGTATTTTTGGTAGTGAAATACATGTTTAAGAATTTATCAATTAAATACATTTGTTATCATTGATCATTTACTGTGAAAAATAATACTCCATGCAAAATTAATTTAAAATGAGTTGCTTTTACAAGGCCAAAATAACAAATTGGGTAATTCTTCTTATTTTTGTAACTTATCAAACAATTTGCTTTTCTGTAATGTTTTATCTGGAATATTGAACAATCATTCAAACACACTGTCACAACACAGTGCCACTGGACCATTCCAGACAACGACAATTTACTGTCACAATAGTCACATTCAAAACAAACAACTTACTGTCATCACTTGCTGGCTTTATTGTGGACACATTCAAACACAACAAACAACTTACTGTCACTACAGTGCTGGCTTTTTGTCACTGGACACATTCATGTAAACATGTGTAATAACACAGTGCTGGCTTTTGTCACTGGTCACATTCAAACACGACAAACAACTTACTGTCACAACACAGTGCTGGCTTTTGTCACTGGTCACATTCAAACACAACAAACAACTTACTGTCACAACACAGTGCTGGCTTTTTGTCACTGGACACATTCACAGACAACGACAATTTACTGTCACAAACATCACTGGACACATTCAAACACGACAAAAAACTTAATGTCAAACATGAGTTGGCTTTTGTCAAGGTCACATTCAAACACAACAAACAACTTTGTCACAAACAGTGCTGGCTTTTTGTCTGGACACATTCACCAGACAACGACAATTTACTTCATGAGACAGTGCTGGCTTTTGTCACTGGTCACATTCAAACACAAGAAATTTACTTTTCACAACACAGTGCTGGTTTTATTGGTCACTGGACACAATCCTGAGACTGTCACAACACAGTGCTGGCTTTTGTCACTGGTCACATTCAAACACAACAAACAACTTACTGTCACAACACAGTGCTGGCTTTTTGTCACATTCACAACAACTTACTGTCACAACACAGTGCTGGTTTTTTGTCACTGGACACATTCACAGACAACGACAATTTACTGTCACAACACAGTGCTGGCTTTTGTCACTGGACACATTCAAACACAACAAACAACTTACTGTCACAACACAGTGCTGTTTGTTTGTCACTGGACACATTGGACACAACTTACTGTCACACAGTGCTGGATTGTCACTGGTCACATTCAAACACAACAAACAACTTACTGTCACAACACAGTGCTGGCTTTTTGTCACTGGACATATTCAAACACAACAAACAACTTACTGTCACAACACAGTGCTGGCTTTTGTCACTGGACATATTCAAACACAACAAACAACTTACTGTCACAACACAGTGCTGGTTTTTTGTCACTGGACACATTCACAGACAACGACAACTTACTGTCACAACACAGTGCTGGCTTTTGTCACTGGTCACATTCAAACACAACAAACAACTTACTGTCACAACACAGTGCTGGCTTTTTGTCACTGGACATATTCAAACACAACAAACAACTTACTGTCACAACACAGTGCTGGCTTTTTGTCACTGGACACATTCAAACACAACAAACAACTTACTGTCACAACACAGTGCTGGCTTTTGTCACTGGACACATTCAAACACAAAAACAACTTACTGTCACAACACAGTGTTGGTTTTTTGTCACTGGACACATTCACAGACAACGACAACTTACTGTCACAACACAGTGCTGGCTTTTGTCACTGGTCACATTCAAACACCACAAACAACTTACTGACACAACACAGTGCTGGCTTTTGTCACTGGATACATTCAAACACAACAAACAACTAACTGTCACAACACAGTACTGGCTTTTGTCACTGGACACATTCAAACACAACAAACAACTTACTGTCACAACACAGTACTGGCTTTTGTCACTGGACACATTCAAACACAACAAACAACTTACTGTCACAACACAGTGCTGTTTTTTTGTCACTGGACACATTCAAACACGACAAACAACTTACTGTCACAACACAGTGCTGGCTTTTGTCACTGGTCACATTCAAACACAACAAACAACTTACTGTCACAACACAGTGCTGGCTTTTTGTCACTGGACACATTCACACACAACAAACAACTTACTGTCACAACACAGTGCTGGCTTTTTGTCACTGGACATATTCAAACACAACAAACAACTTACTGTCACAACACAGTGCTGGCTTTTGTCACTGGTCACATTCAAACACAACAAACAACTTACTGTCACAACACAGTGCTGGCTTTTTGTCACTGGACATATTCAAACACAACAAACAACTTACTGTCACAACACAATGCTGACTTATTGTCACTTTTTGTCGATGAGCCTGTACACATTCACAAACAAAACACTATTCGCATTCACACACAACACTATACACATTCACACACACACACAACAAACAACTTACTGTCACAACGCAGTGCTGGCTTATTAGCCATGGACTTTTTGCAGACATCACATGCCGTAGAATTACTGAAGGAAACGGTGACATACTGATGAGTATCTCTACCGCCTTTGTTCTCCTTCTCCTTATGCTACAAAAGATGAAAAAAATCAACACTTAAATACAAGTTTTAACTAACATAATTAAGTCTTTGTACCGGTATCTTTAGACATCCCACCGGCATTTACAGAATATGACAGATCTGTTATAGGTTTCGTTTTACAGTTTTTGAAAATAAGTTAAGACACTGCTGGAATTTGGTAGATAAACAGCAAACAGAATCATTAAGGTTCATTACAATCTTCTGTACCTTCATAACACATATGTTGTACCTTAAATAATTAGCTAAATAAACAAACACTTAAAGGTGTAAAGTACATATGCTCCTAACTACCTTGAATGTCTCACTAGAAAAAATGTAAGAAAAATTCACATGATTGATTATCTATGTATAACATGCTTAATAACGCTTAAAATATTTTTAATTAGTTAATTTTACACCTTCACACATGTAAATACCATATATAATTGTTTACAAGGTATTGGTACATAAACAGAAGTTTTGTAACTTAGTTTGAGGTTGAGATAAACTCTAAAAAAATGTGACCATACTGCATAAAGTCTACGAATTATTTGAATTGTCAATAAATAGTATGGTAACCCCTTATAACAAGTCAAGAATTGTAAAAACAATAAAACAAGAGGTGTTAAAGTTTCCCCTTAGATGTAAGCCATTTCTAATGTACATGCAAGTCCTATAACTCTGTCAAATAAAGAAAGACATTTTTTATGCAAGTCCCAAAACTCTATCAAATAAAGTAAACCATTTCTGATGTAAGTCCCATAACTCTGTCAAATAAGTAAGCCATTTTTAATGCAAGTCCCATAACTCTGTCAAATAAAGTAAGTCCCATAACTCTGTCAAATAAAGAAAGACATTTTGTATGCAAGTCCCATAACTCTGTCAAATAAAGTAAACCATTTCTGATGTAAGTCCCATAACAAATATTGCCCAAACTTTTGCCATAATCAAACCCCTTCAAGATCTTTTTGATATAAAACATTACGCTAAATTTGGGGGGGGGTGTGAGGATTTGAGAAAAGAAACTCAATATGTTGTGACACCAATTTTAAGGACATAATTGTCAAAAACCCAACATGTTACACAGACAAATGGATAAACTATCAAACACACAAACAGTTGGACCAAAACAAAATTAACCTTGATCTTTTATCTCTTGGAATACCAAGCACCTGCATTGATAATTGCACTAATCATTGTTGTCAATTTCAAGATGAACTTGATAAGGACATGAATCATACTAAATATGTAATTGTATTTAAGATAAAGTACATCAAATACAAAAACAGAAAAATCCCTAATCATCATGATCCCTAGCATATCATCATCTCCTTTTTCAAAACATTTATTAGGTATTGTACATGATATATGACAAGAACACCCTTGTTACCACCCCATCATCAATTTAGATATTCGCAAGATCAGTACATCAACTTACTACAGAATTCATTTGACATCTAAAATAACCGATTACGAACAGAATTCATTTGACATCTAAAATAACGATTATCAACACATCATCTTAATACAGAATTCATTTGACATCTAAAATAACCGATTACCAACACATCATCTTACTACAGAATTCATTTGACATCTAAAATAACTGATTACCAACACATCATCTTACTATAGAATTCATTTGAGATCTAAAATAACCGATTACCAACACATCATCTTACTACAGAATTCATTTGACATCTAAAATAACTGATTACCAACACATCATCTTACTACAGAATTCATTTGACATCTAAAATAATCATCATTACCAACACATCATCTTACTACAGAATTCATTTGACATCTAAAATAACCGATTACCATGAACTACAGAATTCACAAAATCATCTTACCAACTACAGGAATTCATTTGACATCTAAAATAACCATGATTACCAACACATCATCTTACTACAGAATTCATTTGACACCTAAAATAATCATGAATACCAACACATCATCTTACTACAGAATTCATTTGACATCTAAAATAATCATGAATACCAACACATCATCTTACTACAGAATTCATTTGACATCTAAAATAATCATGATTACCAACACATCATCTTATACAGAATTCATTTGACATCTAAAATAATTCATATGTTACTACGATTCTTGAATCTAAAATAATCATGATTACCAACACATCATTAGACATCTTAATCTATTACAACACATCATCATTTGATATTTGATATCTTAAATAATCTTGATTCCTGAAATATTATCTAACTACAGAATTCAATTGTTAATTGAACAAAAGTAAATATGAAAAAGTTTAACAGCAAAAGAAAGGTAAATAAATTTTGTTTTTGTCTATACATGTACTAAAGTATAACTTGAATTCAGACAGATTACTTTACAAAGTTGTTATACCAATGTTACCCATCTTCCAGAATATATCTGATATTGTGTTAAGCACAGATATTGTATCTTCAGTAATTAGACAAAAGGTGACTTTATAATGAAGTAAAAAACAAAAATTGGTACACAAAAATTATAAGAAAAGAAGGGAAAAATAACATCTTCATATAAATCTTTATAATGTAATTGATGCTCTGCATTATAAATTAGGTATAAAATGATAATATCATCATAATAAACACATGCATTGTGTACATACATACAATGTAGATCAACAGAGGCTTAAAATACACACAGCAAATATAGAGGAACCTTGCTATTAAGACTATCTAACTGACTGAATAAAAATGGCTTAAATGAAAGGGAAGTGTTGATTTATAGAGAAATGTAAGAAATATGTTGAGATATTTTAAAATATAAATTTTTTTAAAACTTTTTTAAAGACAAAAAAAAACCCTAACATCTTTAGATATATCAATATACTTTTCCTATAATAAATATTATTGTACTTACTACAAATATAGTTGCTCGATTCATGTGGTTCTGCAGAGTCACAAAAAACATCATCTTCATTTAAAGTCATTGACACCACAAAAAGGTTAGCTAAGTATAAAGAGCACCAAAGTATATAAACTAAAGCAACTGTATCACTCTATATTATAACACACAAAACCGATCCAGTGCAATGACACTTCTTTTTTCCCAATATTTTTTCTACACTACAAATCAATTAAGTTAGAATCGGCTCTAGAAAGAGTACACAAAATCCCGAGGTTTTTGTCCGTGTACTTTCTGATACAAATCATCCGTTGCCATACTAAATGTTGCCACACTAAATATTATTTTCTTATACATGATGAGTGCATCACTCCAAGTGTATATCCTTCAGTTTGTGTCAGGCAACACTTGAATGTTTATATTTATACCAGTTTCTTCAAAGTTCAGCATCTACAGTCACTGGGTACAAACCAAGTAAAAGTCTTCATACAGGTAAGAGAAGAGAAACAGCTGTCACAGGTAGAGTACAGAGGCTATATGATAATATATACACTTCCAAAAAAGTTACAAAATATCAGCAACTTGGAACAGAGCTGTTTATGTTGAAAACAAAATCATCAAGTCTCCTGACAAAAGTCATGTTTGAAACAAGAAATTCTACTAATTACTGTGGTTTGTATAATAAATAAACTGCTACTTTTCAACCCTGATTGCTTACACCACTTGATTTATTTTTGTTCAAAGTCAACCAAAAAATGTTCCAGGCTATTATCCATCTGAGAGGTAAACATTTAAATACCAGGTATGTGTACCTGTTGCTCCTTGTGTAGTACTTGTATATATAATCTCATGTCAACACCATCAGCTAATGTTCAAAGCTAAAGATGAACCCACATGCCTTCACCAAATTACATCAAACTCTAATTAAATGCTGTGAAACAGCAAGATCTATCTGAATGTGAACAATAGAAATAGCCCTTAATCTTGACCAATTCCACATTAGATGACCTAACACCCACTTTTGACTGGACAATAAATGTGAGCCCCAGGGTAAGTACAAACTATCTGTTTACTACCTGTGAATATCAGTTTATCATATCAGTTTTGTTTCTTAATAGATTTCACACCCAAAGACATAGAAACAAACTTCCCCAAAAGGTACAATCTAAAAAATACACATAAACTTGACATTATTGTACATCTATCATATATACATGTACATGTGTGTAAATATTCGAGATCTGTATGTAAGTGTTTGGGTGGTCTGGCATTTTGTCACAAGGGAGTTCTTCAACTTTCACTTTTAGAAATAATACCTAAACTGGAATTCAACATTAATAAAACACTGAAAAAAAGAAAGAGACAGCATTTTTGAAGGTTTTAAATTAAAGAAAATAAAGAGTCAATATTGCAGAAAATCTTTGAAAATGGTGGAATTTCTTATTATATATGGGGAAAAAATATTTATTTCTGTTTTGATTAACCAAGGAAATAAATAAACCTGAAGATCTATTTACAGCTAGTATTCCTCTAACAGGACCTATAGGGGACATTTCACTAGTTGCACTTATAAATGTACACCAAGAGGGAACATAAAGGAAGCAGACAATTCTATAAACCTTTAGCTGTCAAAAATATTTTGAATCAAGATCCATGTATTACAAATGTCATACAAACCAGGCAAAATTCACAAGAAGCACTCATTCACTCACTCATTCTCTCTCTCTCTCTCTCTCTCTATCTCTCTCTTTCTCTCTCTCTCTCTCATTTTCTCTAAGTTGTAAGTATACATAAGTAGACAGACACACTTCTAGTAAAATAAACTTCTTACTCTAAATTTTCTATTTACATAGCTAACAATGTACCCTTCCTTTAAAGTCACACCTACAAAGACATAAGGGTGTCAATTGACCCCAGGGACTTATCACCTACCTAAGAATTGTGACCTGATTATATACAGCTGCTTTATCATGTGAAATAAGACAACTTTAATCATCAGTTGTACATCTGCTACACAAAGTCTGGACATGACAACACAAAGAAGCAGTTCTGTCACAAAGTTCAAAATAATCATATGAAAAAGTCTACATTGTAAATCTGAACTAAATTGACTTTGTGAAAAATTACCATGATTTGACTGTGCTTTTATATTTAGAATTACCTCCTTTGTCTAATTCATAAATTTCCAGGTATTTCTTATTCTTTTTTTTTTTTTTCACTTTGGTTGTTTTTTTTTTTGTATTTTTTTCTTTTGTTTTTTTTTTTGTTTTTTTTTTTTTTTTTTGTTTTTTTTGTTTTGTTTTTGTTTTTTTTTTTTTTGTTTTTTTGTTTTTTTTTGTATTTTTTTGTCTTGTTTTGTTTTGTTTTTGTTTTTTTTAATTTTTTTATTTATTTATTTTTTTTTTTGGAGGGGGAACCCTAAAGAAGCGTTATCACATGTCCCTTACAACTAACGGTCAATGATTTTCTATGCTATGTGAGATAGATGAACAACCACAAATGAAGACCAATGCACTATACATGTACTCGAGATATCATATCAGCAATAAAAATGTATGACACAAAAACAATTACCAGAAGAACTTCAGAAAAAAATAAGTAAATTTAAAAAAGAAAAGATATAAGAATAATGTATGAGTATAATGTATTTAGTGTATTTATGTGTATTTACACCCACATTTGAAAGACAGCAAGATAAATCAAATATGACAGAATTCTGACTTCAGTATAATCTACACTCATGTATAAATATCACACACTAGCTATCATGGATTTCACTATAGGGAGATGAACTTCATTCCACGAGTCAGCTGCACTCCTGACTGAGAATATATAGCTTACTGTGTTGTACCTATTGGCCTTAGATAAGAATTACAACCCAAATCATGATCATAAGATACAAATGATAGGCATATATTACATGGATATATTTTTATTAATGCAATTACAGCATAATAAGGATAATTATTTATTGATAATTGCTTATCAAACTAAAAACAAATGCCACATTCTGTTGATGCAAATGTCCTCAAAACTGGCAGAATGATAATGCTGATAAAATTAATAATTTAACATAGAAACTCACTGAATTGCTTGGAAACTTGGCACAACCATGACAGATAAAAATGGCTCTGCACAATTCAATTTTTGAAAAGATTACAGTTAATGAGCTGTCAGTAAATAACTACTAACGAGCAATTTGATGATTAGCATTACCTACATGTACATGTTACTGTTACAGAGTTACAGAGTTACAAAGTACATGAGTGTATCTGTAAAATCGTCAGAGCTAGCTTTGTATTCAGAAGAGGGGGAGGAAAACAGAATTCCATACATTATGAACAAATGATTAATTATATCCAATGTACAGCATTGGTAAGTAGTGATAAAGTAATTAGTACATGTCCATGTTATCAGCCCCCACAACTTTATACTGGCAGTCATCACGGTACAAGATGAGGGAATATAAATAATTAAATATAAATAAAATATAAATTATTTAAATTATATTATAAAAATTTATTTATATTAAAATATTATATTAATTTTATAATTAATAAAATTTGTACAGTAGAACCTGTTAAGATGAGGGAATATAAGTACAGCAGAACCTGTAAGATGAGGGAATATAAGTACAGCAGAACCTGTTAAGATGAGGGAATATAAGTACAGTAGAACTTGTTAAGTACAGTAGAAAGTACAGTAGTTGTTAAGATGAGGGAATATAAGTACAGTAGAACTTGTTAAGATGAGGGAATATAAGTACAGTAGAACTTGTTAAGATGAGGGAATATAAGTACAGTAGAACTTGTTAAGATGACTTATAAGTACAGTAGAACTTGTTAAGATGAGGGAATATAAGTACAGTAGAACTTGTTAAGATGAGGGAATATAAGTACAGTAGAACCTGTTAAGATGAGGGAATATAAGTACAGCAGAATATAAGATGAGGGAATACAGTACAGTAGAACCTGTTAAGATGAGGGAATATAAGTACAGTAGAACCTGTTAAGATGAGGGTTAAGAGTACAGTAGAACCTGTTAAGATGAGGGAATATAAGTACAGTAGAACTTGTTAAGATGAGGGGAATATAAGTACAGTAGAACCTGTTAAGATGAGGGAATATAAGTACAGTAGAACCTGTTAAGATGAGGGAATATAAGTACAGTAGAACCTGTTAAGATGAGGGAATATAAGTACAGTAGAACCTGTTAAGATGAGGGAATATAAGTACAGTAGAACTTGTTAAGATGAGGGAATATAAGTACAGTAGAACCTGTTAAGATGAGGGAATATAAGTACAGTAGAACCTGTTAAGATGAGGGAATATAAGTACAGTAGAACTTGTTAAGATGAGGGAATATAAGTACAGCAGAACCTGTTAAGATGAGGGAATATAAGTACAGCAGAACCTGTTAAGATGAGGGAATATAAGTACAGTAGAACTTGTTAAGATGAGGGAATATAAGTACAGTAGAACTTGTTAAGATGAGGGAATATAAGTACAGTAGAACTTGTTAAGATGAGGGAATATAAGTACAGTAGAACTTGTTAAGATGAGGGAATATAAGTACAGTAGAACTTGTTAAGATGAGGGAATATAAGTACAGTAGAACTTGTTAAGATGAGGGAATATAAGTACAGTAGAACTTGTTAAGATGAGGGAATATAAGTACAGCAGAGAACCTGTTAAGATGAGGGAATATAAGTACAGTAGAACCTGTTTAAGATGAGGGAATATAAGTACAGTAGAACCTGTTAAGATGAGAAAATATAAGTACAGTAGAACCTGTTAAGATGAGGGAATATAAGTACAGTAGAACCTGTTAAGATGAGGGAATATAAGTACAGTAGAACCTACAGTAGAACCTGTTAAGATGAGGGAATATAAGTACAGTAGAACCTGTTAAGATGAGGGAATATATAAGTACCTGTAGAACCTGTTAAGATGAGGGAATATAAGTACAGTAGAACCTGTTAAGATGAGGGAATATAAGTACAGTAGAACCTGTTAAGATTATAAGTACAGTAGAAACCTGTTAAGATGGGGGGAATATAAGTACAGTAGAACCTGTGTAAGATGAGGGAATATAAGTACAGTAGAACCTGTTAAGATGAGGGAATATAAGTACAGTAGAACCTGTTAAGATGGGGGAATATAAGTACAGTAGAACCTGTTAAGATGAGGGAATATAAGTACAGCAGAACCTGTTAAGATGAGGGAATATAAGTACAGTAGAACCTGTTAAGATGAGGGAATATAAGTAAGTACAGTGAGAACCTGTTAAGATGAGGGAATATAAGTACAGTAGACCACCTGTTAGAGATGAGGGAATATAAGTACAGTAGAACTTGTTAAGATGGGGGAATATAAGTACAGTAGAACCTGTTAAGATGGGGGAATATAAGTACAGTAGAACCTGTTAAGATGAGGGAATATAAGTACAGTAGAACCTGTGAAGATGAGGGAATATAAGTACAGTAGAACCTGTTAAGATGAGGGAATATATAAGTAACAGTACCTTGAACTTGAGATGGGGGGAATATAAGTACAGTAAACCTGTTAAGATGAGGGAATATAAGTACAGTAGAACCTGTTAAGATGACCAATATAAGTACAGTAGAACCTGTTAAGATGAGGGAATATAAGTACAGTAGAACTTGTTAAGATGGGGGAATATAAGTACAGTAGAACCTGTTAAGATGAGGGAATATAAGTACAGTAGAACCTGTTAAGATGAGGGAATATAAGTACAGTAGAACTTGTTAAGATGGGGGAATATAAGTACAGCAGAACCTGTCTTGAGAGACCAAGCATCTGCATCCAAATTATGATCTCAAAAGACAAGTGGTCTCAAAAGATGTTTTATTTATATAATTATTTCACCCAGTGATTATTTGAATTTGATGTCACAAGACAGGTGTTTTTTGTAAGAGTGGTCTCTGAGGACAGACTTTATCATATTTCAAAGTCAAAATTGTGTGTTAATTACCCAAACATACCAACATGTGTAGATGTTATGGAATACTAGTACAGTGAAGCCTGTCTTGAGAGACCACAGTCATAAGAGACCACCTGTCTTGAGAGACCACAGTCATAAGAGACCACCTGTCTTGAGAGACCACAGTCATAAGAGACCACCTGTCTTGAGAGACCACAGTCATAACAGACCACCTGTCTTGAGAGACCAGTCATAAGAGACCACCTGTCTTGAGAGACCAGTCATAACAGACCACCTGTCTTGAGAGACCACAGTCATAACAGACCACCTGTCTTGAGAGACCAGTCATAAGAGACCACAGTCATGACAGACCACCTGTCTTGAGAGACCACAGTCATAACACACCACCTGTCTTGAGAGACCACAGTCATAAGAGACCACCTGTCTTGAGAGACCAGTCATAACACACCACCTGTCTTGAGAGACCACAGTCATAAGAGACCACCTGTCTTGAGAGACCACAGTCATAACAGACCACCTGTCTTGAGAGACCAGTCATAAGAGACCACAGTCATGACAGACCACCTGTCTTGAGAGACCACAGTCATAACACACCACCTGTCTTGAGAGACCACAGTCATAAGAGACCACCTGTCTTGAGAGACCACAGTCATAACACACCACCTGTCTTGAGAGACCACAGTCATAAGAGACCACCTGTCTTGAGAGACCACAGTCATAACACACCACCTGTCTTGAGAGACCACAGTCATAAGAGACCACCTGTCTTGGGAGACCACATTCTCAAAAACACTTAGTTCAATGATCCATTAAATAAAAACTTCTTTTGGGAGACCACATTTTAATAGCAGATGTGGTGGTCCACCAAGATAGGTTCCACTTTAAATGGTTTCATCAACTTACAGCTAAATTTATATGTCCAAGGGTCAAATTATTCAACCAGAACAAAAACTTAGATATGCAGATATATAACTCAATTTAAGACATGACCTATTACACAAATATCAAACAGATTATCATCTTGTATAGTGCAGAAAATTAGTACTATTTGATCATCTGGTATATCAAAGGGAAAAAATATAACACTGATACAAAAATAATCACACTATAACAATTAAAACCTGATCTTGATCTCTAACTTCTAAAGTAATAAACTAAAAGCTTTACTAAATACAGATGAATGAAATCAAATTGAAGTATCACAGAATAAAATGAAATGTACGAAAAATTGACAAGAAAATATGAAATAAAGATACTGACACGCATTAACACAATATTTCAATAACTATTTAGAATTGGTTTTGACAGTGGGTGATGTGAGAAATAACTATTTCGAACTGGTTTTGTGAGTGGGTGATGTGAGATATAACTACAGTAGAACTTCGCTGAGCCAAATTTCAATGAGTCAAATTTCTTGATGTCTTGAACAATTGGCAAAGTCCCGATCTGTTTTGTTATTCAAAGCTACTTAAAAACATTCTATAATTCTAATTTTTATGAGTCGAATTTCTCGATGGTTTGAATAAATCTATAAAAACAACAGAAATTCCTACATATAATTCAAAGTCAAAATTTACCTGTGAACGAAATCTCCCCATGATAATTCTTCTCCTTCTCATAATGTGTCATAAACACTCAGTGTTTTAATTTCCAAAAATTAAGTCAAATTCATCACTAATTATTATCTATAATGACTGTATATTCAAAGCAGTCATATGCACCTTACAGAACCTCTGAAACTAAAAAATGTATGGTTCTTGGTTACCATCCATGAGTCAAAGTCCCGATGTTTCCAACTTTTCTAGGTGGTCCCTTGAACTTCAACTCATTGGAGTTCTACTGTATTTACAATTGGTTTTGTAAGTGGATGATGTGAAATATAATTATTTACAATTGGTTTTGTCAACTGATGTGAGAAATATGCTTTTATAGTTTTATTGTTGATTTACAAACCGCCAAGAATTTTTCACTTTAAACTCATTGACCCCTAAAGACGCATTTTGACTGGTCTACGACATTGATGTACAGAAGAGTCCATTGTTTTTCAGGGGTTGATGAATCACCAGCTTTAGATGAAATATTGATCTGTGTTACCATCTCATACAAATACAGTGAGAGTTCTTGTACTTGCCATGCCCACTGTGACACACAACCTTTTTTTGAAATACTTGTGACTTAAACTTATCATGCTGAGCGCTAGGGAAAAGAACAGTCACTACCATTTATTGGAGTCTTTTGATAGCTGAGTGTTGGCAATGAACAGTCACTGCCATTTATTGAAATCTTTCGATAGCTGAGTGTTAGCGAAGGAACAGTCACTACCATTTATTGAAGTCTTTTGATAGCTGAGTGTTGGCAAAGGAACAGTCACTACCATTTATGAAAGTCTTTTGATAGCTGAGTGTTGGTGCAGGAACAGTCACTACCATTTATGGAAGTCTTTTGATAGCTGAGTGTTGGCAATGAACAGTCACTACCATTTATTGAAATCTTTTGATAGCTGAGTGTTGGCAAAGGAACAGTCACTACCATTTACTGATATCTTTTGATAGCTGAGTGTTGGCAATGAACAGTCACTGCCATTTATTGAAATCTTTCGATAGCTGAGTGTTGGCAATGAACAGTCACTGACATTTACTGAAGTCTTTTGATAGCTGAGTGTTGGCAAAGGAACAGTCACTACCATTTATTGAAGTCTTTTGATAGCTGAGTGTTGGCAAAGGAACAGTCACTACCATTTATTGAAGTCTTTTGATAGCTGAGTGTTGGCAAAGGAACAGTCACTACCATTTATTGAAGTCTTTTGATAGCTGAGTGTTGGCAAAGGAACAGTCACTACCATTTATGGAAGTCTTTTGATAGCTGAGTGTTGGCAAAGGAACAGTCACTACCATTTATTGAAGTCTTTTGATAGCTGAGTGTTGGCAAAGGAACAGTCACTACCATTTACTGAAGTCTTTTGATAGCTGAGTGTTGGCAAAGGAACAGTCACTACCATTTATTGAAGTCTTTTGATAGCTGAGTGTTGGCAATGAACAGTCACTACCATTTATTGAAGTCTTTTGATAGCTGAGTGTTGGCAATGAACAGTCACTGCCATTTATTGAAATCTTTCGATAGCTGAGTGTTGGCGAAGGAACAGTCACTATGACAGGAATCAAGTTCAATATATTTAAATTTTTAAAAATATTTGTCTATATTCCTGTATCACTATCCCTCCATTTTTCTATTAATTTGGTATTATGGTAATTATGTGTACCAAAGACGAACTTGAACACTGTTTGAAACATGCACATCAGAAATGCAAGAAAGATACATTGGAATCATTAGATCAACTTCACAGCTGATTGATAAGAGGAAGTAAGAAACTGAAAATATCATAGAATGTCAAATCAGATGGCCCATGTTAAAACTCAGTACAGATAATTGATTAACAGCATATATAGCTGCAGAAAGGCACAAAATCACTGTAAGTATCAGTTATAGAATAGGTAACCATCCTCAATACAAACATTTTTACATCAAACTCGCTTTATATAGCTTACAATTCCTGGCATTTAATTTTCACCTTTAACAGAGACTGAATTCCCAGGTTAACAAGTAAATGAGCAGGAGTTTATACATGGTTCTTGTATATATAAACACATACATAACTCAAAAGAAATGTGAAAGGATATCAACATTAACTTCTAGATACAATTTTTTTAATACATAAACAATTATTATCAAATTATAATTCTTGTCTATCAGGTAATTTGTTTTCATAAAAAGTTACATATGAAATAAAATTTAGTAGGTTGAAATTTTGGTTCCATATTCTCTACAGATCCCTACACATTCCTGGAAACTTAATTAGGCAAAGTTTGTGTACTAAACTCCTCTTTTATGTTGATTTTCTGTAATATAGGTAATATACCCATGACATGCTTCAGTAATATGTGTATATAATGTTCATGACATGTTTTCAGTGATGTATGTATATAGTGATGTTTTTAAAATGTTTACAGTGTTTTAGTAATGTGTGTATATAATGTTCATGACATGTTTTCAGTGATGTGTATATAATGTTCATGACATGTTTTCAGTGATGTGTGTTATAATGTTTATGACATGTTTCGGTGATGTGTATATAATGTTCATGACATGTTTCAGTGATGTGTATATAATGTTTATGACATGTTTTCAGTGATGTGTATATAATGTTTATGACATGTTTCAGTGATGTGTATATAATGTTCATGACATGTTTCATTGATATGTATATAATATTTATGACATGTTTCAGTGATGTGTATATAATGTTCATGACATGTTTCAGTGATGTGTATATAATGTTCATGACATGTTTCAGTAATGTATATGTATGTATATAATGAGGTTTTTGAAATGTTCATGACATGTTTTAGTAATATGCATATTCAATGTTAAAGACATGTCTTAATCTCATGAAACTATTATACATAGTGCGTGGTGTTTAGCATGTTTATTCCTATTTTACAAATCAATTATCTTTCAATAAAAAAAAAAGAAAAATGTCCTTGAATTGTAGAGAGGTTAAAAAGATGTAATGCTGATGAAAGTAAAACAAAATAAATAAATGAACAGTGACATTGAGAGTATTTGCATTCTGGATGAACATGAAATATAAATACATGTATTTTGACTAAAAAATGGAAAAACAAAACAAACAAAAACCCCCAATTCAACAGCAATAAAGAATTAAACAACAAAAGAAGTAACTGTTCTTGGTATTCTTAACGACCAGATTTAGGTCGAAACTTGTGTTTCGAGAACACCAGATACAGTAAGTCATGTAAACAAGTGCACAATAAGAGAACTTTGCCACTACACATTACACCCATCTGACTGTAAAACTCTGACTGCCTAATCAAACAATTACTATAAACACCGAACATCAGACAACTGTCACATCTTATCAACAGCAATATCAACTACATGATCATCAGACAGCAGACAGCTCAGTGCTTAGCTAATTCATTAAAATAAGACCCAAGTTCATATACCATCTGAAAACCCAACCACTTTTTTCTTTTGTTTTCACTCCAAACTCGACATATACGACTTTATAATTTTGACTAATGAGATTTCAACAGACTTGCTAATTGTTCCATGACCGAAAACAACCATTAACCGAATGAAGTGTATACACCAGGTTCTTGAACAGAACATGGATGATATTTATCAATGAAATAGAAAACAGTTGTAGATTATGTATATTTCCCCCAAGTAATCAGAAAAATTGTCTAGTGAGACATAAAATACTTTTCAACATAAAAAATCCAGAGTAATCAGTAACGATTTGCATATAATTAAGTAGTTTTTAGTGTAACATTACAACTTAATTCAAATCTGGGGCATTCAAAAATAAACATGTTCACCTTTTCACCTGCAATCAATTACGTAAGATATTTGTGTTTACTACATATAACCAAGACAGTGTGGATTATAGTGTAAAGAAGATAATTAAAGTAAACATATACACTTCAATCAGAAAAAAATGATGTGCCTTCAAACAATGGTTTATAATAGTAGACAGGTTCATGGGTTTGTTATCAGACAGGGGGCAAAATAACGGACAGAGGGACGCAATAAGAGACAGATGTAAACAATGAGAAGGGAAAAAACACAGCATGTGCATTTTAACATGTTGATGGGAAAACCTTAGATCAACTCTATATAATTTTGTTATAATTACCTTCTTTGTTCTGTAGCTGTTTTGTAGTCTCGAGAAGACACTAGTTTTGCGTTTCTTCTCTTCTTTTCTGGCTATCTTAGCTTGTTCCTCACTTGTGTAATTTGCAGATCTGAAATTTTTGTTATATTACTGAATGGATTGCTTAAAAAAGTTGTATAAACATAATCCATGTAATTAATCATACTTAGCTAAGTATATTATTTCAATTCATAAATTAACTTATGGGACACGATATCAAACTAATGAAATCATAGTAACAGAATTTTCCTCCTAAAAATTGATGGTTGTCAATTTTTATACAGTTAATGCAAATTTATTTTATTCATTATGATATTTCTTGAAAGAGAATCATAATATTTGGTCATAAATAGAAGAATTAAAAGAATAAAAAAAAAAAGAAAATATTGTTCAAGCTTATGTTTCTATAAGGGAGATAATCCAACTAAAACTACATGTACCAGTATAATGATTTGTTCATTTTTATGTCACTTTTCAAGGTTCATGAACTAGATACATCAAAGTCTAAACAATTTGTATTACAAATCTTAAACCAGCTGTATACTGAATGAAGAGCCATTTTATAGTAAGAATACAGTAACACTCAGGACTGAAAAATAAATTATCAATGGAAAATCCTTGAACTACATGTATTAGAATAATAACTAATAAAAAAGGATTTTAAATAATGTATAAAAGGGCACCAGAGAAAACTTCATGTTTACAATATCATAAAAAAAAAGAAATTATATAGATAAAGCAAAAAGTTCACAAAAGCTAGATATAAAAGTAAAGAAATATTAAAATTCATGATATGGAATTAAGTCAACAATGTCAGTGATTTAGTGTGCACTACAGTACAACAGGAACACAGAGGCCTAAAGGAAATGTTCTCTTTGTATATTTCTATGTTATTTTTACCTGTACAGTATATTCAATACTCTGTAAATATTTACCTGTGTGCATACACACACCTGTACATGTTAATATGCATTTTCCCAACCGTAGATAAAAGGTAATTATTTGGTAGCTGAATTTCAAATTGGTTAAAAAAAAAGACAATTATTTTTGTCAATTTCTTATTCGATAAAGAGAACTTTCCCTCCAGTAGTAAGAAACACTGATAGTTAATCATTATTTACATTTCTATAAACACTTCCTATAATATATTAGGTATTATCTTTTATATAAATAAACAACAGTGTAAACAACATGATATTTGTATCCAAAATTCACACTCAAATATTTTATGTTACATTTCACACATTTCCTTGGTAACAGGCAACCCTAATCCAAAGCTTGGCATATGAATACATAATGGAATAAATATGTAAATTTAGGTTTAGTATGTGGAATAAAGCGCAAATACTTCTCTAGTATTGTGAACAAAGCACATATACAATATACATGTATGTATGGCAGACTGGTCTTGCAAAAAAAAAAAAAAAAAATAGCTACAAAATATAGTATGGTTTCACCATAGTTAAGGGTGTTATCAGATTATTGCAACAGATTTTCATTTTGATTCCAATAAAATTATTCAAATTTATTGCGTTCACCTGATAATAAATTAAAAAAAGACATCTTCAGTGATGTTGCTAAAACAAAGTATTTAATGTAATACATATTTTATCATACTTCACCCCATAAATCCTTTGTATTCCCTTTTCTATGGTGAAACTCATGGTCTATTTCTATTGGGCAAGTCGCTAGAGGTAAAGTGGGTGTTTGTATATAAAACACTCCTGAATTTCTTTTTGTAAATATAATAGACTCTTTATCTTGGTAAAAACCTTGACCAATCATATGTTTTCGCTGAATCACCTGATTTTATCATTCAAGTATATCAATTTTTGTCATAATATCATCTACACGATTCATTATGAATATGAAATATATATATGAAAAAATATCATAATTTTCCCCCGATTTGAACTTACTCATTCAGAAAGTCTAACAAAGACAATTCCGATCTTCGTCTTGATTTACTATTCTGCCGCCCCAGCATTCGATTAGTCATTTCATCATCGTCCTCTTCTATCTCGTCTTGACGACGAAACTGTGCGCTAAAAAGTGTACATGTGGCATAAGAGAAACAATTTCTTTACTTAAAACTTCGGAAATATCTGGCTGTCCCAAATGTTACTGCTCTAATACTAGCATCAACTTCTTTAAGCTAAAGTATTAAAACAAGGGGAGGTTGGATAGAAATATCAACATGGTCCAATGCTGTGTTGATACAGGATTTACAACGATCAAATGAGTACGGTAGTGTTCTGGTTTTGTGAAAAATTAAGATGTTGATAATTTAAGATGAAATCAATGTAAAAGTTACCTCCTAGCCATAGATAAGAACAAAAGTGAACAGAACATATTTTTTCTAACCCCAATATATTATATCTGTAACCATAACTACAAGAAATAGATAGTCACAGATATTGTATACCCCAAGTTTATTACAAAAACCATCCAAAATGAAGATTTAAACTTTTCAAATACAAAATCACAATAGAATGACATCAGTTTGGTGAAATGTTGTCTTCAGCATCAAATAGGAAGAAGGACAGAGGTAACATCCTTTAGTATTAATGATAACTCATAAACCCCTGAAAAATCAATGACCTAGACCAGTCCAAATGTGTCTTTAGGGGTAAATGAGTTAAAAGACAGAGACGAATAACCAGTACAATGTGTCAGATAAATTATTCCATGTGTCAGCTGTGTAGATGTGCATATACCCATACTGTTGTATCTAGCATTCCATGTCTTCAATAGACCATTTTCAAGTCGTTCCATTCAGTTCAGTTTTGTCAGAATAATTTGTACTCAGATCAGGTGACTTCAACTAAAAGTTGGGCAAGATCCATTCCAGAAGATCCATATTTTCGTTGACAACAATCCACGATATCCAATTTCACTTCATATGCTAGGAATTAGTTTTAGACATATTATCTCTCTTGTAAATATGGAAAGTGTCATCACTTTCCTGTTTGCTGTTTTACAAATCTGGCACCCATTATTTTATGTTATTATAGCTCATTAATAAAACATAGTCAGGGATTGGTTGAGAGCTGTGACATGTTAGGGAGACTACACTTCTTGTCTCCCTTGCGTGCGTCACGTTTTCCTCATGCAAAAATCCTTGCAGCTTATTGGACAGTCTTCATTCATTCTGTATTTCGGTATGATAAACGATTATTGCCCTGGTTTTTAGCGAGACATGAGGATTTGTTCACCTGCAGCAAGTCATATTTTCACCCTAGGGGAATATGATTTGCCGTGGGTAAACAAACCCCCATGTCTCCCTACATAACCTGGGCAATAAATGTATAATATTAATATTCCAGGTCATATATGCGATAAATTGCTTATCCAGAATATAATGATGCCCTACTTTTCTCTCTGAAACTGCACTCTTGACGAACCTTGACATAACACAATAACTCGAAAATGGTCTATTGTTTTTTTAGTCTGTTATAGATATGAAGAGAAAGTACTGAGAGATCCATCATGACAGTAGCGGTGGACTTGTGTTAAAAAGATGGACAGTTGTCTTGTATTGTTGTGCTTACAGAAATAAGATCTGAAACCATGAGAGTTTTACAATATGATGGATAGGACATAGGGTGAAGTTGATATTGTGTTTGAAATGTTGTCATGCACAAAACAACAGAACATCCAGCCATCAAATACAAATTAAATGCAATTTTTATGTAAAATATGTCTCTGGAACTTCAGCTCCAAGAATGAAGAATAACCAGCATCTAAATGCATATGATGTCAGTATGGCTTCAGGGATGACTAGAAATAAATTATACTCTCTTCAGGTATTACAATATGTCAACTGACAGCTGGCCTTTATGAGCTTTAATTATTATGTTTCCTATGCTTCTTAATAGAATGATCAACTCTATAGGCGGACAGTTCATGGCAATTGTTTGTATTACTGTAAATTGGTACTGAAACATTATAGAGTGAGCAAGATGTTATACATATATTCCGATTTGACTACAATATGGGATTGAATGAACATTTTTACAGTTTTGTTACACTCATTTTTGGGGGACATGACAGATATATGAAGTAAATTATCTGACAAACAAGAAACAAGCCAGCTACCTTTTCCACTAACTACAGGTATAGCCTAAAACAGAAGACTACCTATACTCCTTGTTCATAAGTGATCTAGTTTAGCACAGACACATGCCAAGTCTAATAGGTTTTAAAGGCTTAATTATTCTTTATAAATTTAAGTGGTTCTGCAACTGAATTTCTTATCATTTGTTTGAGTGATGTTTGATGCCACACTCAACATTTTTCTAGTGATATAGCTGAAGCCACCTTATAATGGTGGAGATTAAAATCAGAGAGAATCTGGTTACAATGTACCCGGGAAGAAACCATGGGCCTTCTGCAAGTAAACTGGCTAAACTTTCTCACAATATCAGTTTAGGTTTCACCCAGGCTTGAACCTGCACTGACAAAGATGTGAGAGACTTCATGGTTTAAAGCATAATGCTCTAACAATGCGACCACAGAGGCCCTATATTTCTTATTAAGATGCTGAAACTGTAACCTATTTATAGTGTAACCCTACAATTATGAAATGGAATATTGTATGGTACATACAAAACTAGCCATAACAAACATTCTACTTGATGATTGATTGATGACCTTGGTCTTCATCATTCAAAAGGTCAAGATTTTTAGATTTGGACAACTTATCAGAGATATTTATTCAAAATATGCTGACACCTGCATGTAGTTTTGAATTGTTATGCAGTAAAAATATATATTAACAATTCAGTTAGGACATTAGTACTGATAATTTTTGTTCACAAATTTATAAAAAAAAAAGCTTAGAAATTAGAAAAAAAACTTGGCATGTTTTAAGTTCACTCCATGCTAAGATCTACCCTTCTGAAACATTTTACCTTAAAAATTGCATCCAAACAAGAATAGCCACTGAGAATTTTCTGTAAAGCATAATATGTGTACAAAGCAAATCAAATATAAGTATGCAGTCAGTGCCCATTTAAAGCTTATTACATGCATAATAAACATAATGTAAACATGTTTGGCAATAAAAATGCACCATGCTGCACCCCAATGTCCAATGTGGCAGATATTGCAAGAATCCATGTACAACTTCATCACACATATATTGAAGACGAATATAAAAATGCACAAAAGTATTGAAATTATTTCTTTGATATGCTCACACTTAAGAACAAAAAATATTATTCTAAAAATCATTTCATATTGAATGTCACAATGGAAGCCCAGGAGCACATGATATTGAATAGAAATTAATAAAACTATCCATTCAAGAGTACAATGAATGAATAGACAACTGATTATGATACATCATGAACTACATATTTGTAAATGATTTACAACATTTTGTGTATATTTATACATAATATAGATAGTTCCAAAATAACTGAAGACATTTTTCTATCTATGGAGCTTATATATGTATACAAGGTCTTCAAAACAATAAGTAAGGTGACATACTTAGTGCATAGGGATTTTATTAACAGCATCCATGTTTAAAACATCAGTCCAGCTATTTCAAAGACTGCATTGTCTATCTAATGTATAAATTGCAGGTCTTACTAGATCATACTGGATACACTAACTTAAAATGAAATACAGAACATAAAAAATATTTCTCATCTGTATCTGATACAGTCATGAATTACCATGAACCAAAAAAGTGTGAGCAATCACAGAACTAATCACAATATGAAAACTGAAATTACAAAACCAACTCACTCATGTTCCTCAATAAGCTTTTGTATGAGGACATATGTAGGCGCATCATGTCTGAAATAAATCCCGCAATTGTGGCGAAAAAGTTTAGCCAATTCAAAATCAAAGTGGTTAACAATCTCTCATTCAGAAAAATGTACATTATACCGTAAAAAATCTAATCAAAACTGAGTAAGTCGATGCATGGATTTTTTATTTTGCTATTTATGTACATGTATTAGGAATGGAATTATTCTCCAAATTCAAAAGTTGTTATTCCCATAAGGAATGGCTCTGTATCAAATGGTTCAAACTAAATTTGTGAAAAAGAGACTAAATATTTTTAGAAAAGATATCAAATATGTAACTTGTTTAGAACATGGGGTAGAGTGTTTGATTTGATATATTGTATATATTTTAATTCAATCTTGTTTTTTACTTCATACAGAAAAGCTGATGTATGTGGCACAGTGGTGAAAAAAAAATATTTTGTGAGGGCAACAATGATACATTCACAAACTGAGTAGAAAATGTAACAAAAAACACAAATTCTACCTTTAATTTACATAAAATGACCCAAACATAAAAAAAGATAAAATCCACTCAAACAATTCATTGTCACAAACAACAGATAATCATAAAAATTTCCATCAGGGAATCAAGGAAATTGCATGGTCATTTTATGAAACCAAAGAAAAAAATCAAGACAAAAATCAAAATGAACAATTTCACTTTCCAACACCTAACATGCATCATAAACATATGGTCTAATATTGAATCTGACAGATATACAGTACGCAATCTATACGTTGTCTAGTACGAGTATGTATGTCCTAGTACACGTATATATGTATGTAATAACTAAGGCTCATCGTAGCCCAACATTTACAACATGACCCGTATTTACAGATGCACACAAAAGAGTTCCTACAGCCCGGCAATAGAACAGAATGCAACGTACCGATATACTTTAGCTCTTCTGTTGATAAAAGAAAATATGCATGACCAATTCATATTACTAGACAAAGATATACGCATTTCATTTCAATTTTATGTACCTTTCTTTCCTTGTATCTGGACCTTGGGAAAGTTTTCAAGTGACCAATGGAAAACTAGTTGTATTGAAATGATATATCTCCGCAGGCAGTAAAGTTAGAAATATTCTTAAATATTCATTTGTGAATGCAGCATTTGAAGACATATTTAAACAGGTTCCCCTATGCAAGGGAACTAACACTGCCAGGAACAAGTTCAACGGGTATGTCCCTAAAACTTTATCTTTAAGTCACGGTATACATATGAACCCGTCATAGTCAATCCTTTAATAAACACTGTATATGATAATACAGCTATATAATATAAAGTAAAACTTCGATGAGTTGAATAAAGTTCAAGAGATCACCTAGAACTGTAGAAACAAAGAGACTTCAACTCATGGATGATAACCAAAAATCAAAGGTTTTTTAGTTTCAGAGGTTTTATAAGGTGTATATGACTACTTTGAAACCATTTAAGACATATACAGTTGTTATAATTAAGAATTAGTGCTAAAATTACCTTAATTTTCATGAAATTAAAACATTGATTGTTTAAGAGTAGGAGTAAGGCGATTTCATTCATATGTAAATTTGAACTTTGAATTATTCATAGGAATTTTCGTTGTATTTTATAGACAAGGGTCCAAAATTCTATTTGAAACATCGAGAAATTCAACTTACAAAAAGTTTGAATTATAAAATGTTTACAAGTAGTGTTAAACAAGTTCAAAACATCAGGAAATTTGAATCATTGAAGTTCGACTCATCCAAGTTCCACTGTATATGCAGAGCTCAATGTTCAGATTTTTTTGCTTGTTAGTCATTATTAGTTAAAATGTAAATCTATATTTTTAACATCCTAACCCAGAAATATTACCCTCATCCTTACTAAGACATTAGTGATTTCTTTCACCATTTCTAAAGGATATATATATATATATATATAGTTGTATATATACATATAGTTGTATAAATACATACACACACACACACATACATAAGCACACACACACACACACACATACACACACACACACACATAGATGTGAGGTATTACAACAAGTATATATTTATATATATGGAGAAGTTTGGAAAGTGTAAAAATCTACAAAGCGAAGTAGAAAACTTGGCAGATAAATATGCTGTTAGTGGATGGTGCCAAAATTAGATATGAGTATCAAAACTTACTGCTTGGGGTCCTTATGAAATCCTTTCTTTTCAACTGAAAAATACAAAATTAACATTAGATAAAGACATTCAGAAAACAAGAATTGTCAGAGGACAAATATAGCTTATCAATGACAGCATTCTATCTCGGATAATAAATTTAAGGCTGATCTTAAGAAGTATGTCAAATGGCATTATGTAGGTCACTAGGTCAAGGGTAATAGTAAAAATGATGATGATAATGATCTTTGTTTATTCAAGGGACAGTCAAACAATTGTCCCTCAATAGTCACTGCATCTTTGAATGTTTTTTTGGAGTTTTTGTTTTATGCCACACTCAACAATTTTTTCAGTTATATGGTGGTGGCCAGTTTTTAATGGTACAGGAGAGAACCTGGTTACAATGTACCCGGGAAGAGACCACCAGCCTTCCCAAATTAAACTGGCTAACTTTCTCACAAAAATCAGCTTAAGTACCAGCGGGACTCAAACTTCCACTGACAGAAAGTGAGAGACTTCATGGTTCAAAGCACAATGCTCTAACCGCTCGGCCACGGAGGCCCCGACTGCATACTAGAAGTACTACACAAGTACTTACTGGGTGAACTATCCGATTATCTACAAGTTTAGCTACACAAGTACTTACTGGGTGAACTATCAGATTATCTACGAGTTAAGCTACAAAAGTACTTACTGGATGAACTATCAGATTATCTACAAGTTTAGCTACACAAGTACTTACTGGGTGAACTATCAGATTATCTACAAGTTAAGCTACACAAGTACTTACTGGGTGAACTATCAGATTATCTACAAGTTTAGCTACACAAGTACTTACTGGGTGAACTATCAGATTATCTACAAGTTTAGCTACACAAGTACTTACTGGGTGAACTATCAGATTATCTACAAGTTTAGCTACACAAGTACTTACTGGATGAACTATCAGATTATCTACAAGTTTAGCTACACAAGTACTTACTGGATGAACTATCAGATTATCTACAAGTTATGCTACACAAGTACTTACTGGGTGAACTATCAGATTATCTACAAGTTATGCTACACAAGTACTTACTGGGTGAACTATCAGATTATCTACAAGTTAAGCTACACAAGTACTTACTGGGTGAATTATCAGATTATCTACAAGTTATGCTACACAAGTACTTACTGGGTGAACTATCAGATTATCTACAAGTTTAGCTACACAAGTACTTACTGGGTGAACTATCAGATTATCTACAAGTTTAGCTACACAAGTACTTACTGGGTGAACTATCAGATTATCTACAAGTTTAGCTACACAAGTACTTACTGGGTGAACTATCTACAAGTTTAGCTACACAAGTACTTACTGGGTGAACTATCGGATTATCTGGGTGAAAGGTCAGACTATTTACACAAGGGGCAGCTATACAAATACTTACTATATGAAATGGTCGCAGATTATTTAAAACACAAATACTTACTGGGCGAAATGGCTGCGGGTATTGAGGGTGTAGACAATGACTTAGTCATATTGGAATGTGGAACAGTGAGATTTGAACACAGATCATCATCAGCTGAGTCCCCACTCTGACCTGATGCTGTGTTCTCGGCTTCTTGAGAGTGAGCTTTCTTTGCCTGTGGAAAGAGAAAAGGTAGTACCTAGCTTGAAAACTTATTATGAATGAATTGAACACAAGTGAAAATGATTATATTTCTGGAAAATACTTATCTAAATGTTTGCAATAAGCAAGTATTTCAATACAACACTTTAATATCTTTACTTTGACTATATATTTGTTTGAACAACTTCTCTTTGTTTTAGATGAAAAAAAACAACATTTTAAAATATTTTTCTTTTATTACTAAAACATAAAGTCAAATTTATGATTTTTATGTTGCTCAAGTACTTTTTTTTTACTTTTGCTTTACAATTTTTTTTCATATGTATTTATATACCAATTTATATAGGCCACTGAAATTGATGATAATGAATTTTTTGTATTACATTTATCAACAATTTTTATGAAGGAAAAGTGATTAATATCACTCTGCAAAATAAGATACACCAGCACTGAAATTTTCTCATGAATGTTATACTTATTTCTCTAAGTTAGCAGTTTTATCTCAACAGCCCCTGGAGTCACACTCAGACCTATCCTTTTTTTTAAAATGGTTAAGTCCACTACCAGGATTCAGGGGTGTATGATTTTGATCCAAATTTTATAAAAATTTTACATGTAATATTAACTTGTTCACTTCCAAATGATGAAGCTAACCATTCTATTTATTGATTTGGGCAAGTCTAAATATGACCACAGGGGGTGATAAGTTCAGTTATTTTTACTTACAACTCTATCTCTGGGGGTTACCAGTTCTTGTTGAATACTATAAAGTGTTTTGGCCAAGCTTTCTGTATGCATTTCTGGACCAAACATACTAACATCAGAAGTCTCTGGATCTAAAAGAAATATAACACAGTCATATTATCTTGGGAGTATAAATCTAGAGGAAGACATAATGTGATAGATAAGAATTGAATTTGGTAGTGAGCACTGAGAGAAAGAACGAGAATAGGCAGATGATGAGGAAATGTTGATACAATAGAATCTGTTTTGAGAGACCACTCTCATGAAAGAACACCTGTCTTTTGAGACCACACTGTAACAACTATTTGGTTAAATATACTCCTTTAAATATAACCTCTTGAGATACGATGTCTTGAGAGACCACATTTCAGTGGCTGATGGGATGGTTTCTAAAGACAGGTTACACTGTAGATGAGAATAGAACGAGGGTGGTTAGCAGTTAGAGAAAGAACAAGAATGGGCAGAGGATAAGGAAACAATGAAAGATAGCAATAGGTGGAAGATAGTAAGAGAAAGAATGAGAATGGGCAAAGTATGAGGAAATGTTGTTAGATAGGAATAGAAGAAAGATAGTAAGAGAAAGAATGAGAATAGGCAGAGTATGAGCAAATGTTGATAGATAGGAATAGAAGGAGGGTAGTAGGAGAAAGAACGAGAATGGACAGAGGGTGAGGAATTATGTATAGATAGGAATAGAAGGAGGGTAGTGAGAAAAGAAAGAACAAGAGTAGGCAGAGGATGAGGAAATGAAATATATAGAAGAGGCAGATGAAAGAGGGGCAATGAAGAAATTTAATGACATAGTTAGGGAAATGAGAGAAGAAAATGAAATTAGGAAAAGTTAGAAGAGGAGCAGTAACAGGTAACAGTGTACAAGATTGTTATTATGAAACTGTACAAGAAAATCAAGAGTTATCTCTCTTTATACTGATCATTTAATCTCTCTGCATTACTGATGTTCTGGAATCATTATACACAAAAAGCTGTGTGTACATGAATGTCCTTTGTATAGGTTTAGATGGATTTGCTTTTATATGACCCCTAATTCACAATATAAAGTATTCTGAATCTTGTATCTATCTGTGTAAAAGGATGAACCTACAATTCCATAAACAACTAGTATACTTAATCAAATTAAAGTTCATAACCAAAAGAACAAAAGAAAAACCTGTAAAACTCCTCTGATCGCTAACAAAATTCTTTTGTGAGGAAACATTCATGATGAAATGTCTGTCTTTTTTAGTATGTTAGAACTAAAATCATACACAAAATCTGATGTTAGAACAAAAATGGTTTAGAAATGAAGATAACTAAGAAGCTACAATGTACACATAGGCAGCATCAGTTCAATAAAAATATCATTAAAATGTGCAAGAGGAGGAATAATTTGAAAAAGTTCCATTGGGAAGTGAGGGGAGGACATTTGTTTTTGATCAGACGGACAGGGTCTATTGAGAAAGCCTATATGTGAGAAAACTACAACACAGTATATAGATATCAAATTGAGAAATGTTCAACAATTGTAATAGTAATTAAAGTATTACATGCAATCTGTTTCATATAAATTGTGAAGTTATAAATAGATCTGTATAACAATAGTTAATGCTTTGCTACCAATCTTTATTGAAACAGAATTTGTAATTATCCAATCAAAATTATAGAAATTATTTGATCTTACTGTAAGGACTTGAACAAGTGGAATTTGGTGGGGAGGCACTCAGAGCATCCATGTCTAAAGGGCTAATTCTATTATCCTCCAGGTCACCGCAGGAGTGACGTGGGGTCTGCATCTCTTTAGCGTCATGGTAACAGGCTTCGTCATCATCATCATCTGATTCTCCATCATCTAAACTATGTAAACTTGCACTGAAAGACAAGATATAGGTAAATATGTCACAAAATAACTTAGTTACCCTTAACCCTGAAAAACAATGGACTCTTCTGTAAATCAATGACTTAGAACAGTCCAAATGTGTCTTTAGGGGTGAATGAGTTAAATAACAATAAAGTTTCTT
This sequence comes from Atrina japonica, assembly GCA_030159075.1. NCBI lineage: Eukaryota > Metazoa > Mollusca > Bivalvia > Pterioida > Pinnidae > Atrina > Atrina japonica. The sequence continues at coordinate 2,476,601 of BROG01000008.1, forward strand.
ATGTTTTATTACAAACACACCAAATAAATCAACTGTTTCTAAAACAAATGATAATGTCTCAGTTATGTGGTGGTAAAGAAAACCTGTGAAAGGACCACCAATGGACCACAGACCTTTCGTAAAGTAAAACTTCCTCACATAATCAGCCCAGATTCTCTCTAAGCTGGCATTATAAAACTTGAGAATTTACTCAAGCCGGAGAATGTTCTCAAGTTTGCCTGCTCAGCCAATTAGATTTCAGGATTTGCCAAAAATTAGTAAAATTCTTTGAATAACGTAATTCTTCAGTTTTATGGTGCCAGGCACAGGGCTCAAACACATCCTGGCTAGAGGTGATTTGAAGCAAGAATACCATACCAGTCATGGAGAAGACTTAGAAGTTGTAGGCACATCCATATACCTTGGAGGAGTTGTAACATTGAAGGGAGGAAGTGATGAGGACACAGCCAATAGATTAAGCAGACACAGAAAGATGTGGAGTTCATCTGCACTTTCCATCAAAACTAAGTTCAAACTATTCAACAGCCTTTTCATATCACTGCTAACATATGGTAGTGAAACATGGAAACAAAAGAACAAGATAAAGAGAGATTTTACACCATCCAAAACAGATGTCTAAGACAGCTTTTGAGTGTGCAATGTCCAGACAAAATATCAAATGAAGAGCTACATGTACACCAAAGAACACAAATACCCAAAGTAAGTGAGTCAACAACCCACTGTAATGGAATAGGAGCACCTATGTATACAGAATAGGCAAGAACAGGAATTTACCACTGCACTGACATGACAAACTCGCAGACCAAAAACAACATGGAGGACAACAAAACAGGCGTAATTGAAGTTGGGTAAAAATGTTGGGTGTCAGCTAGGATTGTGGCTAGAGACAGCAGAGTAAGGGGACCTCATAAAGCAGCAGGACTGATGAGGATAGTTGAGGTGATATTGCAATTTCACCAGTTCAGAGGGCAGGCACAATTGTGAATATGGACAAAATATGATGTACCACACTAGTAGAATTCCATAAATAAAATAATTCCTAATACACCGAACAAATGATAAACTGAGAAAATGTATAAACAGGAAGACAGATGGAAGCATAAACAAGAACACAAATGGAACAATTTTTTCACAACTCTGTGTGAGAGAGAAAGAGAGACAGACAGACAGATAAAGAGAGAGACCGACTGAGAGAAACTATATTTTCAATTTTCTGACTTTTAATTGCAAACTTGTCAATATTTTGAGGAGTCTCAGAGTAAATAAGAATGCCAAAGGAAACAGACAGAAAATTGTCTTAGTTTCAAAACTCGAACAAAGTTGATTATCTACAGATGGAGAACTAAACGATATTTGAGGAAATTTAAATTGCTTTCCAAATTCCTTGAATTTATGGTACAAATGCCAGGTATTCCAGACTCACAGAGAGGAAAAAAATGAACTGACAAAGATCAGGATTTTATCAATATATTACTGATGCTATCGGTAACAAAGTTCTGAAGTTTCCTAGATATTGTCTTAAGCTAAATAATCACTAAACAATTTCTGAAAATATAGTCAGATTGACAGACAATGGCATTGGTGTTCATTTCACTAAAAATATTAAATCCATCAACTTATTTACTGACCATTACCTACATATGAACCAAAGCTATCTGTATCATAACAATACTATGTATATCAATCAACACCACAAAATGGCATCCTTGTTATGATTGTTAAAATGAAACTGATCCTAAGGTCAAATCACCCAACATACATGTATTTTTCGAGAACTGAAATCAAAGCACCTGATATATATTCCAAGGGATACCTTGAGATCAAAGCCCCTTTTTACCTGACAGGTATGTCACACATTACAGCACATCTTTTAATTGTACAATGATGCCTAAGATAACTATTTACAGCAGAATCTCATTATGTTGATATTCAAGGGACTGCCCTATTACTTTGAAATATCAAGAATTCGAGATAACCAAAATTTTAATTGACAAATATATCTATCCATAAGAATCAAGACTTTGACATAATTAAGTATTTGAACATAACAAGATCCCATTGTATTCAGAATTTGGACATAACGAGATGCCACTGTATTCAGAATTTGGACATAATTAGATCCCATATTTTATTCAAAATTGGAAAAATTGAGATCCCACTGTATTCAGAATTTGGACATAACGAGATCCCACTGTATTCAGAATTTGGACATAACAAAATCCCATTGTATTCAGAATTTGTACATAACGAGATCCCACTGTACTCAGAATTTGGACATAACGAGATCCCACTGTACTCAGAATTTGGACATAACAAGATCCCACTGTATTCAGAATTTGGAAATAATATTCAGTATTGGACATAACGAGATGCCACTGTATTCAGAATTTGGACATAATTAGATCCCATATTTTATTCAAAATTGGAAAAATTGAGATGCCACTGTATTCAGAATTTGGACATAATTAGATCCCATATTTTATTCAAAATTGGAAAAATTGAGATCCCACTGTATTCAGAATTTGGACACATTGAGATCCCACTGTATTCAGAATTTGGACACCTTGAGATCCCACTGTATTTTTTAACTGCACTATTTGCAACATGCCACTAAAACAAATCTTTGTTCTAAAGGCATTTCTATTTTATTTTTTGTTGTTTTCATTTTTGCCTTACTTATTAGCAGGGTGACCTTGAGTGAAAAACTGTAAATACAAAAGATCTTTATCAACCTTAGTTAGAGACACTAATACAAATGTACCAAACATTACATTATAATTAAGTAAACTCATGTACAAGTTGTGAGGGCAGATAATGGTCTGCTATTCAAATTTTGAAATGTAGACAGGAATAGGCTTCAAGAAATGTAAGGAATGGAAGTGAAATGAACTACTGTACCATCAAAGTGACAAAGTATTGATACTCAAGGTCATGAGCTGTATTTCTAAACAAATTTCTAAACCGTAGGTAACGTTTTTCATTAACAATGCTAAACAACAAAATAATTGTTTACGACGTTTCAAAGATGAACTAAAATATTGAGATAATCACAAGAAAAAATATTAGTCTATGAATAAGGGGCAGGGACAAATTTGATTTGAGAAACATAAGCAAAATACAAAATCTGGTGATGTGCAAAGGATCCTCTACTCAGTTAATTGCAGTTAAAATATCCAACACAGTAATTGTAGATTTGTTAAATAACTTAAAATGTACCATATTTGACCCATTAAAAGCCCAGAGAGCTCCAAAAAGAAAGAAAATAAGGGGTGGGCGATTGATAGTCAAATTGATGTATAACAGTTAATTTTTTTATAAGGCACAATGGAAAAGTTGTTGTAGATATAACTGAGGACAACTATCAACTTTCTTCTGTTGCTGTGGGCTAAAGATAAACTGGTACTTACAGTTTTTCACTTCCACTCCAGCAAGAAAAGATTCTTGATCATATGTAAAAAATGGTGAGTAAATATGAACTAAAATTGGAGGGCACTTACAGGGACATGAGATCGAATACGGTATACCTACTAGGTACTGGAAATTTTGGGCCCTGATTTTTTTGGCCCCTTCACGACAGAAAGCATATTCACCGTCTTAATTTCTCTCTTAATCACTAGTGTCATGGATGGCATGCATTTCCGTGCTTCAACAACTTAGTTTGAAAATTTCTCTTTCATTCTAAACTTGCCATCTGATGTAAGTGAGCAAATTAAATGAGGGGGGAAATTTCCAGGTGTAGTGTTATATATTCCTAACTTCATGCAATTCTACTGCTCGACAAATCATTGGGAATTTTCAACTGAGCCAACATTTCTTGGGCGATATTGTTTAGCAGGACAATATTTGATAATTATCACATACACAGAAATGAGAACATGTAAGGTTTGTTTTCTCCATTAAAGCAAAAGTGGACATCTCTGTTGCAATCACCTAAACGTTTAAATGCCAACTGAAATGAGTGTGATCAAACTGACAACACAGTGAAGCAGATTGTAAATATTGCATATATATGCATACAACGAATAGGTAAAACACAAAAAAAATTAACATTTCCAAGTAGGATAGTGGAAGTGGTCACACCAAGACCAACACAATGTCTCAGGAATATTATACCTAAATAAAAATACTCAAATTAATCAAATTCAGCCTTCCATATAATCACCTATGTATGCTAAGTCATAGGTCTGTAGCAGGATCAACTAAACAAATTCAAAATCCACTTTCTCCTGGCTTATGTCAAGGTGTTAAGCAAATCATTAGAAGAATCCTGATACATGATTAATCCTATGGAAGTCTGCCCAGTTTATCAATTATCAAATTAATCTATATGATCTGTTTTTTTTCACAAATTAAATGAACATCCATATGTTAATTATATGTTTTGACAATCAGGTTAAAATGAATTATCAATACACAGTAATAACATGATTGAAACATGGCCAGCGGTGTATATATAGAAAGATATATGTGTAAGATAGGATGAAGCCACAGGCTTCAATCAAGGCACGAAGTGCCAAGAAGGGGTTGGTGCAGGAGGGGGACTGAAATTTTTTGTTTAGTCTAATGCCTATTAGCCTATATGGAATATGCGCTGCTGAAGGCATTCACATTTTCATTTATACCTTTTTCCAGATAGAATAGCATTTTCCTTTTTGTTACGATCACGTCTAGGCGTCTGAGTCATAAGCGTTGGTCCCCAAGAACTGCGACGTCTTACTCCTGGTGTGTTGCCACCATAATAGTCTTTTAAAAAGTTGTTGAGACTTGAATCAAGATGGTCATCAGAACTGTCAATCGTAACTCCATTTACATATATCTGTAAGGTACAGGTAAAAAATCATCTGTATTTTTAATTATTTCTTATTTTTTTAGTATCTTTATTCACAATAAACTGAAATTTTCTTACAAGTAAAGCAAAAGCAAAGTTGAAATATATATATAATAAATAAAAACAAGTATTTAGTATTATCAAAAGGATACTGACCAGAAGGTTTATTTCATTCAAGGGCTCATATCTATATATAGTAGAATCAAAAAATTTCATTGTGGTTGTAATATCATTTATTTAGTTGTTTTTATTTATCAAAGGAATTTAGACAAGTTAAACTACAACAGAATTTGACATCAATTATATCTAGTACTGGAAATAGTAATAGGTTCCTTTACAAAGAAGTAGTTTTATTTGAGCAAAAGTCAATGTAAACAAATGTTATTGTTTTTTTGTTGTCTATTTCAAAACAATGAAATTTTAACCCAACGAAAATTTCTGATTCTTCAATATAAGGTACGAGTTTTCAGAAGACAACATAGCTTATCTGTGGCAGCATTGTATCTCAGATGCTGAAATTTGGAATAAGAAGCTGTGGTATTACCTAGGTCATAAGATTTAAGGTCATAGTAGCTGATCGGCTTGGAGCGATCGTAATGAGTGCACATGTGAAATAATAATGCTCTACTACTTAAACTTGAAATGATGTAGTTCAGGGTAAAAATTTTGTCCACAGACCATGCAGAGGTGCAGAGGTTTTACATTACCGGTAACTCTCCAGACATTTTTCCCCGGTGAGCTAATAACTCATACAAAATTTGGTATTATAACAGAATTATGCTACCAAAACAGTGTATAGTGGTTTGTTTACATGTGTTGCCACAAGCTGTCTCCTCCTCTGGTGAGACAGAAAAATCTCAACTTAATTAGAATACTGTCAACATCTGTCACAGGTCTGAGTAATTAAACAAAAAAAAATAAACAAAAAAATACCAAAACAGTAAACAGAAACAGATAACAAAATTTACAGTACATGTAGTATTGTTCATTAATTTGTATCTGTTAAAATTGTTCAAATTGATGACGATAAGATGGTTCCGATACAAAACGTTTACCATATGTGACTCGCCATGAGACTTTGGGGTTTAAGAATGATGATGTGATAATGGTTAAAACTGAAGTTTAATGAAGCAAATGTGTGTAGCACACATTTGTATAATACCTTAATGTTTAACTACACAAACACAAATTTATATTGAATATAATAAGTCTGAAAATAAAAAGCAGGTATATGTTTCTGTGTTTGACTTCTAACTGTCATATTAATAGTTATCAATGCTTTTGTTTTGAAACAATAAAATCGCTGTTCTTTTATAGACTTCATAGTGGTCACGCTCAGTGGAATATAGAACAGGTTCCAATATAACTTGTTTATTGTTTGTTTATTGTTGTTTAACGTCCCACTCAAGAATATTTCACTTATATGGAGACGTCACCAAATGCCGGTGAAGGGCTTCAAATTTTGGCCTATGCTCGGCACTTATGGCTATTGAGCAGTGAGGGTTCTTTAACGTGCCGACACTTACTGTGACACGGGACCTCCAGTTTTTACTGTCTCATCCGAAAGACAGGAAACCAACCTGTCGCCGGCGGGACTCGAACTCACGACCTCACGATCCAGAGTCGAGCGCGCTACCGACTGAGCCAGTCCAATATAACTAAAATCCTGACTGCAAGCCAAAGTTTAAATTCAGTTCTAGAAGTGTTAATCACAGTATTATCCAGAATCACTGAACCACGTCAAATCACAGGGCTCGAAATTAGCACCGGTTTTCTGGCCTGTGGCTAGTAATGGGACGGACTAGTAAATTTCTCTTGTATACTGGCCCCATTATCCAGTAAAAGAAATACCAGTAATGATAGTTATAATTTCTCTTTTCAATAACTGTTATATTACATGTATGTAAATCTTGTGAAAAATCTATCTCATCTTTAATACAAACTGAAAATAACCTGTTTTGTGTAAACACATTTTGAAATTATTTCTTTTGAATTATTTGTGGGGCAGTGTAAATTTTATGGGGCTAGTAGATTTTTTTATGCTACTGGTCCTGTGGGCCACTTGCATAAAAAATTAAAATCAAGTCCAGCATCATATATCAGTTACAATCACCTCACCTGTACATTTGTTTGGTCCTGTGAGTCTTGGGAAAGTACATCAGTGTACTGAGGGTGGATATCGTCTGTAAGTGGGTTGGACTCCAAAGGTGAATGTTCCACATCTTTAGCCAGATTGAGCATAGAATTATGGTGTTCTCCTGTAGAATATTGAAATTTGATTGTTACACAATATAGGCTTCAATCAAAGATGAGAACTTGATACAGCAGAACCTGTCTTGAGAGACCACTCTCATGAAAGACGTCTTCTGGTACCGCATTCTGAAAATCACTTGGTTGAATAATCCTTTAGATGATACCTCTTCTGAGAGACCACTTGAGAGACCACATCTCATTTGCAGATTGGCCGGGGCCTCAATATAGGTTCTACTCTACATACATGTTACATGTATTAAGTAATTATGGTCCATTTTGATAAAAAGTTTAGATTGGATAGGTGGAAATTCTCATGCAGTATTGACACAACATAGTAGTTAAAAGAGCAAAGACCCCCATATATTTTCTACAGGATAAAAAGAATTTTATTTATAAATTTTCTGTTCGATTTTGTTGAGAAAATACATGCATACTGAAAAATATTTATTTCTGTTAAGGATAACTATCACCAGGCACAGCATGCACAAATATTGAAAAGTATCAATTACTCAACAAAATTTTATTTTACAAAAATATTTTAGAATACATGTATTAATGTTGCAGTCAAACACAACTGCAGTAAAGGCAGCTGTTGGTATACATTATCTTACAAAGCACTACTAATGCACTTTACCTGAACATTGAAATCTATATTTCATCTCCCATGTCTATATTTAGATCTTTGGCCAGGAAATGTTACCATAATATCTATCATAGACTATTTTTAGAAACAAAATTAAAAATAATCTCACCTTCTGACACTTGCACAGGTGAGCCACGACCTTCGTTCTTAAGGGAAGGACATGAGCTACTAAATCGGGCCAAGTTGTCTTTCCTTACATCCTGAAAAAAATCAAGAAAAAAAGTATTAGAAATTTTATGTGGATCATTTAGTAATAAAACCACCATTCAGTGTATATAAAATACTACTAAAAAATTCAGTGTATTCAAATATCAACATGTATTTGCACATGTATAATGTATACACATAGCCAAACTAATACATACATTTGCACATGTATAATGTATACACATAGCCAAACTAATACATACAATGTATACACATAGCCAAACTAATAATACATACATTTGTACATATATAATGTATACACATAGCCAAACTAATACATACATTTGTACATATATAATGTATACATATAGCCAAACTAATAATACATACATTTGTACATATATAATATATACACATAGCCAAACTAATACATACATTTGTACATATATAATGTATACATATAGCCAAACTAATACATACATTTGTACATATATAATGTATACATATAGCCAAACTAATACATACATATGTACATACATACATTTGTATATAATATATACACATAGCCAAACTAATACATACATTTGTACATATATAATGTATACATATAGCCAAACTAATACATACATTTGTACATGTAGTTTGGTTTTGGAAAAACGAAATACAAAAGCATAGTAATAAGGAGAAGGAAAAACAGAGGTTGAATTTATGGATAAAAACATTTTGCCACTGAATGTTCAAAATTAGTTAGGTGTAATTTGAAAGATATGTTAAACCATGTGAGATGTTTTTTATTTTCAAAAGATATAGACCTACAAAGTCTTAAGGACTGTCTTCCCGCTCCTCCCCTGACGATATATATGCTTATTCTTGTAGGCTGGGATTTTCTATTGCAGATAAAAATGCTAAGCCTCCTAGTGAGCTTGGATTTTCTACTCCTGAGAAATATTCTAGACCAAACAAGCAAGTTTGGATTTTCCACTGCAGATAGATGTCAAAAGCCTAGTGAAATGGGATTTTTTGATGTAGATAGATGAGAAAATCCAAGTGAGCCATGATTTTCTACTGCAGATAGATGTACGGTAGTTGTGCCGAGTCTAGTAAGCAGGGATTTTCCACTGCAGATAGGTGTACATGTAGTTGTTCTGAGCCCAGTAAGCAGGGATTTTCCACTGCAGATACATGTACATGTAGTTGTGCTGAGCCCAGTAAGTAGGTACATGTATTTTCTACTGTAGATAGATGTACGGCAGTTGTGCTGAGCCTAGTAAGAAGGGATTTTATTTTCCACTGCAGATAGTCTGATACATGTACATCTAGTTGTGCTGAGCCTAGTAAGTAGGGATTTTCCACTGCAGATACATGTACATGAAGCTGTGCTGAGCCTAGTAAGAAGGGATTTTCCACTGCAGATACATGTACATGAAGCTGTGCTGAGCCTAGTAAGAAGGGATTTTCCACTGCAGATACATGTAGTTGTGCTAAGCCTAGTACTGCAGATAAATGTCAAACACATCTCTTTCTTGTTTTCTACTGAAGATACATGAAAGAAAAACGATTGCAAATATATTTCTTATTTCAGTCTAACTTAATCTTCTTTTAAGTGTAGAAACTAACAGAGACAAAAACATTCAACAAGAATTTAATTGAATAAATATACAATATCAGAAACTATAAATAATGTTTAAAAAATGGTAATGATTTAAAAGCACTATTGCTACTACAGGTAATATTGGATGAAAACAACTTTGTTTTAAAAAAAAAGGATGTTCCATTCATTCCAATCAGATAAAATTCTGTTATTCCAAATGAAAATCATTGTGGCTCTTTAGCAAAACATTTCAACACTGTTTACAACTGTAGCCTAGATCTCTGTAATATGATTGGACGAAAACTGTTATTATAGTCTAAATACTTCAAACATTTAGCCCAGTGACCCTGTTATAGTTTATTTCTTTCAATCAACACAAAACTGACTGCAATCAGGCTAAGATGATACCTTAACCGATTAATCAACAATTTATTTTTTTCCATTAAAGCAATTCACAAGTCAATAGGAGTGACCTGACAAATACTGTAGCTTGTGACAAAGCTATTAGATTTGGAAAATTTGTTTATTTTAAAAAATTGAGAACCAACTTAGCAATAAAAAGATGACGGTGATCTAGCTTGATTCAAGGAATGGCAAAAGATAGCTCATCAAATTATGAACAAATTGATTTTGTAGTCCTTGTGACTCCTAAACCTTGAAATCTTTGGGTTATATATTGATTTTAAACAGCAAAGGCAGTCAAAGATCCTCACATTAAAAATAACAGGATTGTAAATTATTTACAATATTGAAAAATGATGTTGTAGGATGATGAGTTTAATAGTGTTATTCAACTTGTTTATTTAGTCATTACAATTTATCTTTAAAATGGATGCTACATAAATATGCGATAATAATTCAGTTAAATAGTGAAACAAGATAAATCAGAGATTAACTCATGAGTTTTTGTATGAAAAACATGTCGGCCTGTCCAATAACTCTTGTAAACAACAACATAAAAATTACTTTATAAACTGTAAAACTGTCAGAAATATCTCATTCAACTTCAATGTCAATACATCCACTAATTTTTGTATCCTTTTCAATACAATCATTACGCCAGTGTTTTACAATAATGTGTGTGTCACATAAATCATTTTTCAAATGCTCTTGTTTTTCTCAGAAATAGAAAATACACATTTCATTCTTCATTTTAATTCATTTTCACAACAATGACTGCTGACGTTCTTTACATGATGTGTTTATAGTTTATTAGGCCTAAAATAAAATTAAGTTTGTTTGCTGTTTACCGACCGACCGACGGAAATCACCGCGACTCATAAAATTTTATTGCCGTTTTCAAAAACAATTTTTTTTTTATTGACGATCTTTCTGGAATGTTCGATTACCGTCACAACTTTATATAGTATTAGTATTATATCGTCTCGATCTCTGAGAATATACATGTATATATTTTGATTGTGGTGCTATTATTTATTCAATGAAACATCATATATTAACAGTCTTTTATCCAAGTAGTGTAAAATAATGGCCAGAACGTTTGTAACATGACACTACGGGCCTATCAAGGAACGTAGTGTTATGTTACGGCCTCTTGTAACTGTTCGATTTATTGCCAATCCATCTACAGTATTTAGGGAATAAATGAGTTCGCCGAACTTTCTCTCTCGATTTTAAGCGATTTTTTAGGAGGGGGTAAATCAGGATTTTACCCTAATCCCTTTAGAGATTCTGTCTGGCGGGGCAACATGACAGAATCCCTAAAAGGATTTATTCAGATTTTACTCACTCGAAGAATAGATTAAAATCAGGACATAAAGTTTGGTCTAAGCTACTGCTATATCCCAGAATGACACATGTATTTTCTCTACGAATAATACTATATAAAAATAGGAAACCAAAATACTGTATGATACATGTTTTACTATGATAAACAATTTATGAAACACCTGTGTAAATTTGTTTGATATGTTTCCTCCTTTCATGAAAGCTGAAGGGCAAACAGCAAACATAAAATCGTGTAGACAGTTACGTTAGTGTTACCTCTCGTTATTTTTTTATTTCAAAAATATTTGTTAAAAAGTAATAATTTTACAAAAACGATATCAAATCTAGTAAAATGAAATCAATTAAATTTATACACCTGTTTTCTTTAACATAACCCTGTGTATTTCTCTAATATACATTAGAAATATATTAAAAAGTCCCAGGAAAGTTATCATTTTTAAACACCGACTCTGTCACTGCACCATGCACTTTATTATAAATACTGCCTCTTCATGTCAATGATTGCCGAAAGTTAGGAGGTCAAGTTGAGCCTCTGATGTAATATTGGCACGATCGATAATTGTTGTGCAGTGAAAAACTTATTGAAATTTCAAAAATAACTTCTCTCTTCTCATGTCTGTCTCAAACATTTAAGAAACATTAAATGTGTACTCATTTACAATTATTTTCATTATAATTTGTATAGAAAATGACTGACTGCACAATGACAGAAAAATTTCCAATAAAATAAAATAATTTACCTACCTACCTACCCATAGGTAAAAGGGTAGAGTCGGTAAACAGCAAACAGAGAATATTTTATGTCTGGCCTTAACAGCTTTTTTCTATGTTTACAAAGTATTTTAATAAGATTATATATGTACATGGTAACAGTTCGAACAATTTTTTAAGGATATACATTAAATTACATGTACATATATTATTTTAATGTCCCATTTTCAAAATACTTTGCATGCAACGTAAGTGTTACATGTAGATGAACCTTGAAAAAGTTAAAAAAAAATAGCATGTCACATTTAATTTCAAACAAACTGAACAGTTTTGAAATTAATTTTCTACAGAGATAGATATATTACACATTATACATGTACAATGTTATAGACATTTATAAATTTTATTTACAAAAGTAACCTTTTATTCTCTTTTGGTCATCATGACAGTTAGTACTGATAAACAATAGTAAAAATGAATGATCTGATGAATTTGTAAACTATACTGATAATACTAAAATGATTTACCCATATCTGAACTATCATCCATAATTCCTTTAAGTGGCACAATGTATAGCCATAGCTTCGTATATGAAAATTAGTCAGTAAGTACATATCATTATATGGGTCACCACTGGTTAAAGACACCACAGGTCCAAGAGCTTGATAAAAAAACATCCTAACTGTACATGACTTTATAACCAAATTAAATGTGATCATGTTTAGATACTTACATGTATCATATACTATAACCATATACATAAAGTGCATGTCCGGGGTATTTATGACAAGGTCAAATCAAGGTGACTTTGATCCTTATGGCCATTTTACAGAATAACTTAATTGCTCTCTTCCATCAAATCAACACCTTAGATCAGTCCAGGAGTCTCCTGGCAACCTACAGGTAAACTTGATGTTTATTTGTAATCAACTGAATTATTTACTTTAACAAATTATATATTATATGCATGTGTATGATGCAATGTCAGCAGGAATTTTTAAGGTAAATACATTAATAAATGATAATTAAAATTTATAATGACTTTTGATAAATTTATATGTACAAGAACATACAATCTTTATACATTTACAATCACCAATTAGGGTTAATTTGATCTTAAAACAACCAATACTGAGTTCTACATCTGGTACTTGTAGAAAATCACAAATTTGTTGCAACAAAAAATTGTTAAAGATTTTTTATTTCTTAACATATATACATATACACAAATATATATTGTATACAAATGTATTGATGTTCACAGATGCATGACTGGTAATAAACAAGATATCATCTTGAATGTTTAAAATATAATCTTTTTTCTTATTTTTTTACTCAACATAGATCTACATTTGTATTTGCCAATTCCATCTCCAAAGGAATTTATTTATATCACGATTAGAGATAACAAACATATTGTCCTTTTACTTGGTTCAAGGTTGATATTTTTTTCATTTTTGAGTACAATTTGTGCACTAGCTAATAACATAAGGCAATGGTGAAAAGAAGATGAAGAGGATGTGCACATTACTGTATTGACAGAGAACATGATAGATCACACAGAAAGCTAATTATTGTGTAAGATGTGGGAGTGGAAAACTGATAAGTTATATAACCAAGGTCAATATGGATTAATATCAGAGGTCAATATACATCAATATATCAGACAGACTGTTGCCAAATTACACACTACAACCTAATAACCAAGCAACATTGGTTTATTGTAGCATTGATTTTCTGCTAAATAGATTTGACAATTCCAAGACATGACAGAGAGCAAGTGATTGTTTACACATGGAATAAAATGAAACTGACTAACTTTAGTTTCACGCAATTTTTACAGGTATTACTTACTTCGGTTTCAGACTATGTTTACAGGTATTACCGTACTTACTTCATTTTCAGACTAATGTTTACAGGTATTATCTACTTCAGTTTCAGACTCTGTTTTGGACTATTTTACAGGTATTTACTTACTTTCAGACAATTTTACAGGTGTTATTTACTTTAGTTTCAGATTATGTTTACAGGTATTCATTTACCATTCTTATAATATGCATTTAAATCATAAAAAGGTCTTTGTATATGAGGTGTGGAAGATGACATGTTTAAGAACCTCCAATGCACATGTCAATATTGGAAGCAAAAAATTGTGTAGCATTTCACTCTTAGCTAGAAACATCTCAAATGACAAATTCCACACCAAACATTTAAACAAATTTAACACACTTTCTTCAATTTAAACAGATTGTGTTAATTATATATTCATTAATTGCCCCTCATCTTCATCTATTTTGATACATCTTTCACCCTGAACTGAGACAAGTAAAATAAATCTAATAAACTTTCGTCAATTTAAACATATTGTGCTATTAATTTATTTATTTCCTTCTTTTACCCTCATCTTCAACTATTTTAACATATCCTTTACTATGAGTGGAAACTTACAATATTTATATTATAAAATTGAGATTAAATTGAGATTATTTCCGACATCATTTCTTTCCTACTTTCTTCTCATCTTTTTCTATGATTAACATATTAACATATTCAATACAATTTGTTAGATTAACATTTGTTTTAACTACATGTATTTGTTTCATTTTATTTTCTTTCTCTCTTCTCATCCCTTTTCTCAACCTCTCCCTCCTCATTCCCTTATCTCAACCTCTTCTTTCTCATCTCCGGACATTTCATTACAATCAGTGAGATATCTAGCATACAGCAACAATCTGTCATTTCTTTAGCATTTTTTTTTTAAGATCTGTGATATTTATATTTCAAATTAATGTCTGGCTGTTCTTGATTCTCCACACAAAAAATCTACAAAAGTGAGAATTTCATTATAGTAGAACCTTATGACAAGACCACTGTCATAGGAAACTACATTCTGAAAACTAGTACTAGGTACTTAAATTTTTTGTTTTTGTTTACTTTACTCTTCATTAAATGGTGTTTTATGCCAGAGTCAACCATTTTTGAACAGTTGAGGAGATAACCTGATACAATGTACATGGGAACAGACCACTGGCCTTCAACAACTAAGCTGGCAAACTTTCTTACAAAATAGGCTTAGATTCCAGTGAGGTGTGAGATTTCATGATTTGAAGCACAATGCTCTGACTATGTAGCCCACCACTTTGGTCCCACCACTTAGTCAAGTAATCCTTTAGATAAAAAAAAAACTCTTTCCAGACCACCTGTTTTGTTCCACTGAAGTAATAACATATACTAAGAGCAGATAACTCTGATGCAAATATTTAACCACTATTCGCCAATATAGACAGAAAATCAAAACCTGTATATTGCTCTGTAAAATTATTATATGCATACTTCTCCTTTTTTATGCTTCTAATACCAAAAAAACCCAAATATATCTGTCTATATTCATTTAGTCTCCTTGTTCCTTATTTTTTAATGACTTTAACACTTATCAGATTGTCAGGAACTTTTTCTTTTTATAATTCCAAAAACAAGAACAACAGTAACCACAAGGGAAAAAATTGTGGAATGAAACATAACAATTAATGATTCCCTCAAACATGATCACAAAGTGAAACTGATCTATACAAATAGTCATAAAAAAGTTGTGAATAAGAATCCATCTGCATAATCCAAATAAAACAGCCATCAAACTGCATTACATGCCATTAACAGGAGTTTCCTTACAATTAAAATAGTACTGCCAAGGTGTGTATGTACATTATAGAGTTTATAGGACATATCTGATTTGTCAAGAACTCTCAAAATCAGATATCCAAGGGGAAATCAAGTATTCAAACTCAGTATTTATACAGGATATTGACTGATGCTATATCATCAGGAATCATACAAGAATGATGTATCTGTAGTGATTCTTTAACGAAAAAAAATGTGTTTTATCCCATCAAAAATTATTTCTCTAATAAAGAAATACACATTTTGATGGGCTAGATATTCCCTTTAAATGGGCATAAGCTATGTTTACCATCAATAATTTTTCGATTTTTGCTACTTTTGCTATTTGTGCTTGATGTATAATATAACAAGCATACAAAATATTATACAGTAAAACCTGCTATAGCGGCCACCTGTATATAAGGATCACCTGTCTATAAAGGCCAGTTTTGAAAAGTCCCTTGACTGCATACTTCAACTAAATTAAACCTGTGTATAAGGGTCACCTGCACATAAAGGTCAATATTCTCTGGTCCCTTGGGTGGCCCCTATATACAGGTTTTACTGTATTTCTATATATTTTGTGAAAACAAGGTCAGGTCCTGTGTAGTATCCATATACAAATGTAAGTGTGTGTTTATCAATTGCAAGTAAAAAGTGCTAAACTTGCTTTATCAATCAATTTTCAAAAAATGAATAGGAATTCAAGAAATTTTATGCTTGTGTATATCTCTTTTGTGTTATTGTATATCAAACTAAGTATTAAAAAAGGAAAAAAAAAATTAAAAAAACACACACACACACACACACAAAAACACACACACATACACAGTGCTAATGCCCGTCTAAATAAGACTTTTCTGAGAGCACCTGTTTTTTGAGACCACATTTCAGTGACAAATGTGGTGGTCTTGCAAAACAGGTTCCACTGTACTAAAAATTAGACAAAAAATAATTTTTGACCTTAATTGACAATCAGTGAAAGAACCTTTCTAAGTTTTAATTTGTACAGAGTACTCTGTCTTGAGAGACCACTGTCATGAAAAACCACGATCTGTCTTGAGAGACCACTGTCATGAAAAACCACGATCCGTCTTTGGAACTGAACATATTTTATTGCATTAAAGAAAAAGGAAAGGGATAAGGCACAAGTTCTTGCAAACTCGGGAATGCCATCTGTCTTTTGTGACCATATTTTGAAAACTATTCAGTTAAATACCTCTATAGATTACGCCTATTTTGAGGGATCACCTGTCTTGAAACCACATTCAGTATCAGAGTAGGTGGTCTCTCAAGACAGGTTCTACTGTATACATATAACTTTACTTATGTATCAAAAGCTATGTAAAAACACATCAACCCCTGAAATCACATTTGTACCTGCCCATTTAAAAATTGGTTGAGTCCATTGTCAGAATTCAGGAGTGTATGATTTAGAATAAAAATTTTATAATAATTTCAGATGCAATTATGAACTTGCTCACACCTGAATTATGACAGTAGACCATACTATTTATTTATCTGGGTGAGTCTATATGTGACCACAAGGGAGTTAAGAAAGATGGCTTAACAGGATTTTCAACCTGATCCTTCAGTTTGAAAACTGGAGCTACACCAGTGGGTAATGAAAATTCAGTTGATCTTCAAAGACAGTGTTCAATCAAAAACAATTTACATGTAATTTGAATATTTAATACAGTACATGTACCTGTAAATGAATTCTAAGTTCTTGATATACATATATATAAGAGCCGGCCTGGCTCAGTCGATAGCGCGATCGACTCTGGATCGTGAGGTCGTGAGTTCGAGTCCCGCTGCCGACAGGTTGGTTTCCTGTCTTTCGGATGAGACAGTAAAAACTGGAGGTCCCGTGTCACAGTAAGTGTCGGCACGTTAAAGAACCCTCACTGCTCAATGGCCGTAAGTGCCGAGCATAGGCCAAAATTTGAAGCCCTTCACCGGCATTTGGTGACGTCTCCATATAAGTGAAATATTCTTGAGTGGGACGTTAAACAACAATAAACAAACAAACAAACATATATATAAAATAAGTGAATCCATGTAAATTTACCTAGAACCATAATTTCATGATTAAAAATTAACATCTAGTGTTTATGAGTACATGTGCATATACTGAGTAAAACTCACCTATAACAATTTCAAGCAATCTTATTGTTGAATTTGTAATAAAGACAGTTTGTTACATGTATATAGTTGCAGGGAAGAGGATTTAATTAAGAGTTACAACAAAATTCGTTAAAGAAAAAAATTAACTCTAAATCTAGGCTAAATGAGAACTTTCTGGGAAGGCAAAAGAAAACAGAAATGTTTTTGTTACTTTTTATTTATACCACTTATTTTAAATTTTTTGCTTGGTAAAACACTAAGAACTGACTTTTGTTTAAATGATATTGATCACTTTGTTATAATTCTATAAAAGATGTTGGTTGGGGCATCATGGGACATGGAAATTGGTTACAAATAAAAATTTGAATATATAAGGGGTGCAGTAGGGGAATATATATTTATTTCTAATGTGCATGAATTTGTACAAACCGAGTTTGATATATTCAAGTTTTACTGTACATGTAAATGTGTATGTGTGAGAATGCATGTATTATGTATATGAACATAAGAACAAATGATCTGTAAAAAAAAATCCAATTATAGACCCTCTACAGTTTCAAATGAATATACAGTTAAACCTGCTATAGCGGCCAACTCTATATAAAAATTACCTCTTTAAAAAGGCCATTTTTATCAAGTCCCTTGACTGCATACTTAAACTAAGTTAAACCTGTGTATAAGGGTCACCTGCACATAAAGGTAAATATTTTCTGGTCCCTAGCTTGGCCCCTATATACAAGTTTCACTGTATAAACTTCCTAATAATTGACTACTACAGTTTCCCCGATGACCAAATGTTTCAATTAATCATGTTAAATTTCATCAAAATACCAATTAATCAACATGAGATGTGGATTAAAAGGTAAATTACTTCAATTTCCAATTCTCCATCTATCACTTTATCAACAAAACTAATCTATATCTAAATTTACAGGAAGATATTTTTCAAAATTAGATTTCATTTCAAGTCAACTATTATCTCAATCCACACGCAATACAGATTTCAACAATGTGACTATAAAATGATATATATCAACTGCTGCTGCATAAAAAGTCACGTACCATAATTGTGTGTGTTATGTCAGTATAGAATTAACAAAAACCACCTGTCTTGTATGACTATACTTCAGTGGCAGAAGTGATGGTCTTTCAAGCCAAGATCCACTGTGTGTGTGCATCAGGATGTGTGAGTATGTGTGTGTGTGTGCACATGCATGTGTGTGTGTGTGTTTGTATGTATGTGCACTGTTTCCACATTGTCATGCCACCTTCTGTGCAGTAGGTATTAGAGGGGTCTGGCATTATAACAAGGTTTCAGATACTGCACAGTCTAGATCTACAAAAAAATGACAAAATCATTGAAAATCATAATGCTGCATCACATACAATATGTATTTCAAATCAATTACTGATTGTATTTAACTGAGATTTAATGTTTAATTGAAATTCTCCATACAAAGTCAATAAAGTGTTTTCTGTGTTGCCAGCATAGTCCCGTAATTGCTATTACAGTGGTGACTTCTAATTCGGCTAAGCATGTAACAACCATCTACTTAGATGTGTCAGGTCACTTCGTAAAGAGAATCATGAATAGCTGAGTGTGTACATGTAAAAACATTTTGGAGCTAAACTTGGAAATCCAGCAATCATCATGTCATCATGATAGATTCTAACAGAGACCATTAGGAACTTACTGCTTACTGATGGCCCTATCCTACATGCAAAAATTCCTGAAACAGGGACCACAACATTCCGATTTCATTAGCTTTATCTTTAAGTGACTACATATACTGACTCTGAAGAGGACTGGGTCAAGTGCTTTTAAAGAATACATTGTACATATTTAATTGTTTGTTTGTTTATTGTTATTTAATGTCCCACTCAAGAATATTTCACTCGTATGAAGATGTCACCAAATGCCGGTGAAGGGCTTCAAATTTTGGCCTATGCTCAGCATTTACTGTCATTGATCAGTGGGGGTTCTCTAACGTGCAGTCACCTACATGTACTGTGACACAGGACCTCCAGTTTTTACTGTCTCATCCAAAAGACAGGAAACCAAACTGCCACCGGTGGGACCCGAACTCACGACCTCACAATCCATCCAGAGTCGTGTGCGCTACCGACTAGGCAAGGCCGGTTCCATGTTTGATTAAACATTACAGAAATCAACACAGTGATGGACAATGCATTGCAATACTGTACGAATGTATCTTGAAATTTTTGCCCCTTTTAATTTTAGTCATTTTCACACTTATATGACAGGGCAAATTTAAAATAAAAAGCAAAATTTTCATTCCAAATAATTTAAGCATGGACAAACATTGCTATACATGAGACTACCACAGTATGTTGATTTGGGGAGAATTTAAGACGTAGTGAATATGTTTCTGTTGAAAAGGTGCAAAAATTTCCCGGTATACTATCAGTTACTTTTATTAGATTAATATAAAATATTTTCAATTTTCTTCACAGTACCGATAGCTGACTGATGATGCTTATTGGTGGTTGCAAAATGGTAATTTACAGCTGTCGATATTATAAAACCAACATACTACTAGGTTAGCTGTAAAAAGGCCTTTTACTTGACTTACGTGTGGCTAAGCTCACATAAGTATTACAAATCTAAAGTATCAAGACTCTACATCTATTGTTCGAAAAAATATAACCAATATAGCCATACTAATAGAAAGACAGATTGGCTAGGAATTATACACCCCCGTATTTCTAATTTGGGAACAATTACAGCCATACATCATGCATATATCATATGGTAAACGTAAATCGCTAAGATAACTGTTAATCGGGGAAATATTCATGGAAATTATGTTTGAAAATGTATGTATCGAAAGAGCAATGCAAAAAAATCCAACCAAATTTCCTCTAACTACCCCATTAGAAATACAAACATTCCAGAATTTGATTAGCATTTTCTATTTAAGAATTTCATGCACAGATCAGTAATATCTTAATAATAAAACACAAGATTTCTCTATTTTTTATAAGCAGCAAATATTAGGTAAGATTTATATGCAATGTACACAACATTAATATCTAGACAGTAAAAGATAAGACTTACTAATTATAACAGCAGCAAGTAGGCATGGTAAAATCCAGAGAAGAGAATAATTAAGCAAAGAAAACCAATAAGATCTGCTATAGTTAGAGACAGTCAACCAGACCATGACATAAATCAATTGACTATAACATCCCAGCACTCCACACTAAGGCAAAAGTCAATTGTTTTAAAGTTCTGTTCACTGCATGACCATTACCAGCGCACTGTATGCAAGGCAATGCATCATTATTAGTATACCTCAAAGCATCAATTATTTGTCAGTCAGTGACCTTCTCTGGGTATTAATCCTATCAATTTCTCAGAATCCATTTAACAACCTCTAAATGTGCTTCTAAAGGGAAGCAAGAACATAAGATGTGAATTGACTATCTGATATTACATAATGATAGAGCAATGTCAACTACTTTATAGAATCATTTGATTTTTGGGGCTGTAACAACTTTGTTTACATTAAAACAGCTCTGACTTTGAGACCCGATAAACAGCCAAAAATGATAACAAGTCCAGCAGTTAAGAGCTTAAATCATCAAGCTTTAGAAGATACCTCTAAGTCTGATTCTAAGCAGGTTTAAGCTTAGCTGGAATCTATACTAATAATGTGTGAAAGGTTATCAGCAAATGTCAAATGATTTGATTTGATTTGATTTTTTGTTTTGCACCATACTCAACAATCTTTCAGTCATATGATGGCATCCAGTTTTTACTGGTGGGGGAGAAACCCTGATTACCCGGGTAAAGACCACCGACCTTTCGCAAGTTAACTGGCAAAGCAAATGTCAAAAGCTAGGTAGTTGTTGCCTGAGTAAAATGTAACTTGATTTTTGTCTTGTCAAAAACTGTCGAGTGTGACACAGAACACCAAGAAAAGAAACAACATCAACAAATAGTTGCATACACATTGAGCATGTTACATAACACCTATTCTGACAAAGAAATTGAATTTTACGTCTTATTTGAGAGATCCATGCCTGTCACTTTTGACCTTAATTTTTTTGGTAAAGTAAAAATTGCCACCTATGTGGAACAAAAATCTTATCTGGGTAAAAATGGGAACTTCGGTGAAGTAGATCTGCTTCTTTGTCATCATATGTTAAAACTATACCACATATAAAAATAAAATTATCCAACAACAGACACATGAAAGGGAAAACTAAATATTTATCAGAGAGTGTAAATATTTTATTTATCTATTATCATTGAAATCTTTACTAACCCAAATAATTACAGTCATTACAGAGAATGGAGGGTGCTGAATTAATCCAGTTATTTAAATACAGACATTTTGACAAGAGACATTGGCATAAAACTTGGCAATATTTTTAACATTGCCTACTTGACTTATCTGATTTTAAGATAAAATGAAGTCATGTAAAATTATCAGGTTTGTTTTCCGAGGGTGGGTCTTGGTAACATTATTATAACATACAGCCTAACATACAAATATATGTATTGTACATGTATACCAATATACTCTATGAGACAATACAAATGTCCAAAATTTACACAATCTTTACTATCAAGAGAAATGTAAGGAATGGCCCTTTTACCTAATATTTGTAACACTTTAATTTCTTGCTCCATTGTTTGACATTTATTTAACAGTAATTGATTACCCTTCAACAAATGCTAACTAGGCCAAAGTGAAATTAATCACCAGTTGACTTTTCTCTTGAGTCATGTTTCACAATTCAAGGTGCTAAATTGAAGGTTCCCTTGTAGACCAACTTTCTTATTCTTCGGTTATGAAACCTAATTTCAAACTTGTGAAAATGTTCATTTAAACACTAAATGTGTGTCGCATCATCCCCAAAGAATTTTTCAATTTCCTTGCTGAAACATGAGAGGTGTGTTAAAATTTGCTGATTCAGCTAATTCTGAGACTGTTTAATATTCATAGGGCTTCCTGTTTCATTAGTCAATGCCTTAACTGATCAATCAAATTTGTTTATTTATAAAATAGTACTTAAAATCTACAGAAAGTTATAAATCTGTAAAAATTTTTAGATAGCATTTCGCTCAATTTGTTATGCAATATTCTCTGTAACAGATACAACCCCTAGCTGTTATGACAGACAACCTTAAAGAATACACTGCTGATAGTTTGTAACTTTCAGATTTATTTTGATTCAGATGTTGTAAATTTTCTGCAACTGGTTATCTAATGAAATTTAATGTTGGACTGTGTTATGCTGTGTCTTTAAAACGTTGTTACAGCTATACAAAATGAAATTTACGTTTTAGCAAGCCAAAAAAAAGTTTTGTTATAATAACAGTTGGCATACATTGAACAGAAGAGTTTGCTTTGCATTTACTGCCTTTCTGTAGATGGAAGTGTATAAACATTTGATATACAAGACGAGTTCAAACAGATTATCAGTCATACAATACACTGTCAACAATATTTCCTTACAATTCTCAAATAACTTAATCTTGATACTCTCTGCTGCAGTACAGTCTTACAAATCTCAAATGACTCAATCTTTTTACTCTTCTGCTGCAGAACAACCTTACAATTCTCAAATAACTCAATCTTGATACTCTCTGCTGCAGTACAGTCTTACAATTATCAAATAACTCAATCTTGATACTCTCTGCTGCAGTACAGCCTTACAATTCTCAAATAACTCAATCTTGATACTCTCTGCTGCTGCAAGTATCAGTCAATCTTTACTCTGTTAGTACAAATAACTCAATCTTGATACTCTCTGCTGCAGTACAGCCTTACAAATATCAAATAACTCAATCTGGATACTCTGTGCTGCAGTACAGACTTACAACAAATTACAGATACTTCGCTGCAGTAACTACAATTCAAATGATACTCTCTGCTGCAGTACAGTCTTACAATTATCAAATAACTCAATCTTGATACTCTCTGCTGCAGTACAGCCTTACAAATATCAAATAACTCAATCTTGATACTCTCTGCTGCAGTACAGCCTTACAGTTCGAAGAACTCAATTTGATACTCTCTGCTGCAGTACAGTCTTACAATTCTCGAAGAACTCAATCTTGATACTCTGTGCTGCAATACAGCTTCACAATTCTCAAATAACTCAATCTTGCTACCCTCTATTATAAGTACAACCTAATAGAAATGTATTTGGCTACAAGTAACCTT
The DNA here is from genome assembly GCA_030159075.1 of Atrina japonica. NCBI lineage: Eukaryota > Metazoa > Mollusca > Bivalvia > Pterioida > Pinnidae > Atrina > Atrina japonica. The sequence goes on from BROG01000008.1 coordinate 2,500,507, forward strand.
GACATTGATCATTATAAGAAGGAAAAATGACAACACAAAAAACAGAGCACATGGTATTCTAGTACTGTTTACACAAATAAGGTTGGTCATGAATAATTGAAAATAAGCTTTGTAAGGTTTGCATACTAGTTTACTGCATACTTTGTGATGTCATAACAGTATCAACTCCATACACCAATCATTATAAAGGTGTACAGCTACACCGACGTTTAACAAATATTTGCTGTATATCTCTCTATTCATGTTTAATTGTTATCATTCAATATCAAACTAAGAAAATTTGACTTCTTTGGACATTCTTTAAGACAGGTATACTGTCTAATTGTGTTTTAAATTTCTGCTGCTGACATTATCAGCCAGGACAGAGAGGAATCTCTAACACATCTATTCTCTACTGACATTAGATCACAGTATTGTTATCTGAAAAAATTGGACATTTGCCGGTAATGTTGATTGTTTTAACTTTCCAGTACTTATGTTTTATAATTATATAACTTGCATTATTGACAGAGAAAGTAAGTAAAAGTGAGATAAAGTACAAAACAAATCTATGTAGGGGAAGCAAAAATATAAGGAAAGGAGAGGGGGCTTCCATCATAAATGAATGATTTGTGCATCTCCATATTTTCCCTAGAGTTGAATTTAAGCGAATCCCTAACATACCCACAAGGTAATGATCTGTGAGTCCCAAGATCTGTGAGTCCCATTGAGTAACAGGGACTTGATAAATCCTAATAATGATACCCTTTTCAATCCCAGATTAAAAATCACTTCAGTTATACAGAGTTATAGTGAGTCCTAAGGGTCTCAGATTTATTCATTTTTTTTTTTTTTTTTTTTTTTTTGCATCCCAAAATTTGTTTGTGTCAGAGACACTGAAATCATTCAGAACCCAAGATGATAATGTTGGGAAGTTATTTGCAGAACTATGCCTATGACAGCCTTTTCCCCACTGCGCTGTAAAATGGTAGTCTATTCTACGGTTAAAAACTAACAAATTTTAAGTGTGACATATACTGCCACATGTATATAGAAAGGCCCTAAAATGTGTGTTCAATAAGTCTAGAAGATAACCTATCTCTCTTCTATAAATATCCAGTCCCCCATCTCCTCGTTATAATTACAATATACACCTACATACTCTCATGACTGATGTAGATATCCATAAAGATATCACTCTTTGTTGAGCCAGAGTACCTACTGATCACAGTAGGTTTAAATCATCTCTTTTCTCTGGTAGTCATCTTTCTATATATCATTGAGCTGTCTACATGTAATGGTCAGAGAGAGATAACACAGTACCTTCTCTCAGAAATTAGATTTCTCATCTCCTCTAATCTTGTACAGTTTTGTACAGTGTCCCATGTAACTAGGCAAGAAATGTTTCGAATTAGAAAAGTAATTAAGATTTTCTATCTCATACCTCTTTTCCCACATAGTAAAGGCACCAAATAAATTATTTTCTTAAATCAATTTAGCATGTACAACAGAGATACATTACTGTAGAAGATATGTTGGTTCTGTCTCATCTTCTAAATATAACGAGAGAGAGAGAGAGAGAGAGAGAGAGAGAGAGAGAGAGAGAGAGAGAGAGAGAGAGAGAGAGAGAGAGAGAGAGAGAGAGAGAGAGAGAGAGAGAGAGAGAGAGAGAGAGATGGGGTATGCTAACCAGTTGATGTATATACAGTGTATACTAGCAGGTAAAAGATAATTATCTCAAGGAGTTCATTTAGGTAAGTTATACAAAACAATAAAATATACAGCAAAGGAAAGTAATTCAGATCAACAGCTTTTACCTGTATAACAGTTACTTCAGACCTTAAGACCTAACCAATATCTTAACATACATTTCCTCATCCCAAATAACCAAATGCCATTTCAAAACAGTGCGGGGAATGAAATATGCTAAATGCCTTGTCCAACACATAAATATTTATTTACAAAATCAGCTTTTTGGAAAGAGTTTAGAGTTCCCAGCTGCAAGTCTTTGAAACAAACAAGAGAATAAACATAATGGAGTTTTATTACTAATATATCAATTATTAGGATTATCCAGATATAAACCAGCACTGTACATTAGCACCAGCTAATTAGCACAATTTCCGAGACCTTTCCACCTGTATACCCTATAACTATAACTGCTGTTATATTTTATACAGATGAAGTTTAGTCTTGTTTTTCTTATGTTTATAGATTAGTTGGACACCATGTAATAACATAATTTCCTCTTCATCTCTATCTTGAGTCTCGGATTATCTTGCACACTCTTATTTTGAAATTTTGTTTGCATACTGTATATGTATGTGTATCAATTACAATTTCAGGGCCTATGGTAGTTTTACTCCATAACTATGCAGCTCTCAATAATTAAACATGAAAGTTCAACACAAAATGTCCCAGATGTTGTAGGTAAATAAGCTTTAATTTTGAATTATGCTACACTTATGCTCATCGAGTGTTAACACATGGAGCGAGTTGGCCAAGAGGTTAGAGGCTAAATAGAGCATCATGCTTTAAACCATGAAGTCTCTCACCTCTAGTTTGTGTGGGTTTGGGCCTCACTGGAACCTTAGTTAATTTTCTTAGAAAACTTGCCAGTTAACTTGTGGAAGCCCGGTGGTCTCTTCTCAGGTACATTGTAATGGGGTTCTCTCCATCACCTTTAAAAATTCGCTGCCACCATATACTGAAAATTTGTCGACTGTGGTGTAAAACAGCATTCAAACAAATAGTCAAACAAATCACCATGACTACATTGAATGGGATCCTGGACTCAAAAACCTGTGTTATTTAAATTTTAGGGGTATTCAAAATTAGACACAGGGTTACAAGACTTGAGACAGACCCAGTCTTAGGTCAATCTTGAACTATTCCATTTACATAGCAGACTTTCAGCAAAGACATCATTTGTACATGAACAAATGTAATTGGCAATTTGTATTATAATAAATGAATGAAATAAATCTTAAATTAAAACTACAGACATTTTGCTAGTTTCAAAAAAACATGAAAGCCAGGTTTTGAAATTTTGTTGTTTTTTATAGGCTTATGTGCATGTAGTACATAAAAAGTTTGAATGTGAGTAAATCATAATTAGTCTTAGAAGAAAATATAACTCGTACAAGAGCTGAAATACATTCTGCTTTCCGAACTGTCTTACATTTCCCCAAATGTTTTTTATTTAGTTCATTCTTCCGTAAATCACAATAGCTATATACATGTTCATGCAGTGACGGGATTCAGTTGTAACTTATTTTAACACAATGGAAAAAGTAACATGCTGTTAAATTGCATCAATAAACACTAGAGAATATCAGACAGATTTCCTGCTGCTTAAAAATATGTGTTAATTGAAAATCTTGGATATTACAACAGGGCCAACTTTTTTTTTACATCATCCAATTATGTAGGAGAAAATGAGAACACTGATTCTGACTATAGAAATCTTGTACAGTGAAACCTGTATTTAAAGACCCCTCCATCTGCCACTGAAATGTGGTCTCTCAAGACAAGAGGTCTCTCAGAAAGAGGTTTTATGTAAAAATATTATGTAACTGAGTGGTTTCTTTTTCTTATTTTGAGATACCATAAGGCAAGTGGTCTTTCATCTGCGTGATCTCTTAAGACAGGTTCTACTATACATGTGAAAAGCCTAAGAGTCAAACCAACAATTTTCAAAAACAGATTCTGAAATAATTCTACAATAGAATACATTATATGTCACCTACCATGAAAAATAAGACCTTAGGTAAGCAGAAGAACAAGGGGATAAAATGATAAAGTGGAATCTGTCCTGAAAGATCACTTTCTTCTGAGACATACATACTTTAAAAACCATGAGGTTGAATAATATTTAAAAGGGGCATTAATTAGCTGTGTTTTTTTTTTCATTTTTTCCCTCCTTTTCCACTACTTAGGTTGAGAAACAACAACAAATAAAAGATATACACAGGCATAAAAATGATTAAATTCCTATATATTTGTGAAAATTGTTTGAGAAACCCAAGTTTGGTACTTTTTCACTTGCAATTGCTTAACTCACACTAGACCTGACCTTATTTTCATAAAATATATAGGAATATAAGATTTTTATGCCTTAAGTGTATAGCTCTTACTTGTTATTGTACATCAAGTACAAGCAGTCAAAGGAGAAAAAATCATAAACAAATTTTTGGGTAAACATAGCTAATACCCCTTTTGATAAATAAACCTCTTGTAAGCGTCCACCTGGCTTGACAGACCTGCACATTTCAGTGGCAGATAGTGTAGTCTCTTAATACAGGTTCCAGTATTACTGAAACAATACATCATTACACATATATAAATAACTTGTTACCAACAGATATTTGAAAATATCTTCTGAGGTTATTTTTCCAATATTTTATTATTTTAACATTTGAATTTTTGAATTTTGGTACAACGGACTTAAATATGCTTAAATTTTACGTGGGCTAAAATTGGTAAGTGAATGTGAACATATCTACTTAAGTACAAATTAATTTGTCATTGATGCTTTCATAGCTAGATCTAAATTTAATCTGTGCAAACAATTGTTCCACTGTTTTCCACTAAATCAAATTGTATATACAGTGAAACCTGTATATAGGGACCACCCAAGGGACCAGAAAATATTGACCTTTATGTGCAGGTGACCCTTATACACAGGTTCAATTTAGTTGAAGTATGCATCCTAAAGAAATGGCCCTTATTTAATCCTTATATAGAGGTGGCTGCTATAGCAGGTTTTACTGTACAAAGATATCACAAAGAATTCTTTTCTATTTAGTGTTTTTGTTTTTATCCAAATATCACTTTTCTTGAGACAACTCCTAACTTAAACTTTCCTAAATAGCACCACAGGGAAGAATCGCATCAAACTGGAATGACCAAAGATGGTGCCAACGTACAGTGGAAGCTATGTTGAGACCATCCCATCTACCAATCAAATGTGGTATCCTAAAACAAACAGGTGGTCTCTCAGAACAGGTTTCACTGTAATGGCAATACGATATCCTCATCTCAAATTTTCAGCTCCGGTGAGAAGTAATGATCAAGATTTTGTTGCAATCCTTCACATTTTTATGATATTTGTGTACGTATATACAACCACCTGACAAGACGGATAACTGTGTGGTTGTATACGACTACAAGGCATATTGTTTGTGGATCTCTGTTAATCTGGTGTTGTACATAAATCTCACTAGGTTTACCAAACATCTGATTTCTACCACAAATCTTTACACAATGTGTTAATCCCCTGTTTTCTAAATCAAAACATTAACAAAACTCCCACAAGTGGAATACCAGAGATGGAGGCTCGGAAGAGTGAAAACTGAAACCATTAGTAAAGAAAGCAAGGTGAATTTCAGATCATTACAATATAATATATACGGCAGGTCAATATATAAATATATATCCAGACACTGATGAGTCTTCACAGGTGATTCAGCCATCAATGGTACTGAAAATATCATCCAGGAAAGGAATCCAGAAATATCAGACTCATTCATCTTCGAGTAGATTAGAAATCATTGAACAGTTTTTCCTAAATTCCTATTTTACCACCTAAGTACATTGTACTTAATCTCCTATAAAGTTAGAAAAAAGTGATATACATGCATTATTCACACATTAGTTTTCAAAGTATGATATTTCATCAAAGTGAAAATGTATGTAAATTGTACCAATTAGATTGGATTTTACTGGAAGAGAGAGGGGTGGTGGAGTGGAAGACTTAGACACCAATGCATTGAGAGTTCTTTTAGGTGCTGCTACACCTGCTGTAATAGGAAACTCAGTTTTAAGTCTCATATGAAAGACTAATAATTTTCACTTCATATGCTGAGCCCTGGTGAAGAAACAGTCACTACCATTTTTTTAAAAAGTTATTTATTTGTGGGACCCTATACAGAGAATTTAATTTAAATTGAAATCATATTTCTACTGTACCAGAAACGTAAAATAATTTGAATATGAAATAAGTCGATCTGCAATTGTGAGCTAATTGTGACGTAACTCTAACTGCTCATTTCAGGCTTACTACATCATTGTCACGAAGGTCCCTTTTCGCTTAATGCATCTCACACTGCACGCACGCACACACACATGTATATATATATATATATATATATATATATATATATATATATATATATTTCAAATTAGCAAAAGCATTTCAAAGTTCTGCACAGTATAAGATTTACATATACATGTATAACTTTGGTACAGATAAAGTTCAAACTTTAAACGTCATCTTTATTTACAATAATCCAAAGATAAATTCTAGGTAATGAAAGCATACAAACTAAATTTATCTCTAAAACCTTCTCTAACTTCATCTGAGAGGTTTGTAAATAACTCTGATAAACAACTGTGTATGCAATGTATCACATCATCAAAACTCCCTTTCACCTAAACTATCAGACAGGTCATAGATAACACTGATCAAATTATACTAGATGTATGAACACCCAAACTCAAAATATCTTCATCGCACAAACTTGTATCTAAACCACGAAACAAAACTTCATCACAGATATTTGTATCAATACAACTCAAAATCTCTTACTTAATCAAGTATCTAAACCACAACTCAAAATCTCTAACTTCATCAGATATCTAAACCACAACTCCAAATCTCTAAAACCATCACAGATATTTTGTAAGAATCTTTAACTTCATCACAGATATATGTAGACAACTGCCTGACATTTTAAAATCAATCACACTAATTTGTATCTAAACCAAAACTCAAACTCTCTTACTTTATCACACAAATTAACAACATCCGACATTTTGAAATATATTAGTTTGCATATATCCATAGCTCAGGTCATAATTTGAGACATTTTACCTATAACTACTGACATTTAAATGTAAGTGAACAATTCTTGGCAGGATTCTTGCTAAAAAAACAACAACAACCAAACAAGTCTCTAGAGCTGTGTCATATACATGTACCAACATGTATACAGAGCTATGTCATACACTAACATGTACACAGAGTTGTGTCATACACCAACATATACACAGAGCTGTGTCATATACCAACATGTACATGGAGCTGTGTCATATACCAACATTTACATAGACCTGTGTCATATACCAACATGTACATAGACCTGTGTCATATACCAACATGTACATAGACCTGTGTCATATACCAACATGTACACAGAGCTGTGTCATATACCAACATGTACACAGAGCTGTCATATACCAACATGTACATAGAGCTGTGTCATACACCAACATGTGCATAGACCTGTGTCATATACCAACATGTACATAGACCTGTGTCATATACCAACATGTACACAGAGCTGTGTCATATACCAACATGTACATAGAGCTGTGTCATATACCAACATGTACACAGAGCTGTGTCATATACCAACATGTACACAGAGCTGTGTCATACACCAACATGTACATAGACCTGTGTCATATACCAACATGTACATAGACCTGTGTCATATACCAACATGTACACAGAGCTGTGTCATATACCAACATGTACATAGACCTGTGTCATATACCAACATGTACATAGGGCTGTGTCATACACCAACATGTACATAGACCTGTGTCATATACCAACATGTACATAGACCTGTGTCATATACCAACATGTACAAAGAGCTGTGTCATATACCAACATGTACATACAGCTGTGTCATATACCAACATGTATGCAGAGCTGTGTTACATGTATATACCAACATGTATGCAGAGCTCTGTCATATACCAACATGTACAGAGCTGTGTCATATACCAACATGTACATAGAGCTGTGTCATACACCAACATTTACACAGAGCTGTGTCATATACCAACATGTACATAGAGCTGTGTCATATACCAACATCTACACAGAGTTTTGTCATATAGCTGTGTCATATACCAACATGTACATAGACCTGTGTCATATACCAACATGTACACAGAGTTGTGTCATATACCAACATGTACATAGAGCTGTGTCATATACCAATGTGAACACAGAGTTGTGTCATATACTGGTACTAAATGAACAAATCACTCATTATCTATCAGAAACAAAATGTACACAGACCTGAATCTTATAATAAATAAATACATGTAATTTATACAAAGGACAAATCAGAAACCAATGACTATACCTACGGTAGGTAAGTGGGATACTTTTTATTATTCTACACACTGAGGCCATAAAGTACGACCAATACCTTACAATCAATGTGAACTCTCGTTTAGGTTTTATATCTTTGTATTCTTATGTTTGTTTATAATGTTTCCCATACACCTGATAAACAATACAATTTGTTGGCACAGGTAAAGATCAAACGATATATGAATGCTCCACAATAAAATGTAAAGATACAAAACTTTGAACCCTTTATTTCTTCTTATTTTGCAATGAAATTGTATCAATTGAACTGTATATATATAATTCAATCGTATATTCAGTCTACGAAAACTACAGACGTGTATCTTAAATAATCTGGTACAAAAATGGGAGGGGTCCAAAATATTTTTTCATTAAATTTTATATGAGTGTTCTATCATTCCAGAAATAAATTTGATTACCTCTTCCTAAGTACTATCAAAATACCTCAGGAATGCGTGTAGGTGCAATTTCGCAAGACGTAGAAAAAACATTTGAACATGACTATCTAAAGATTAACCAAAGCACCTTGCACCTTAAAACATGCCAGAGATTTTATCTGATAACATCGGAAGAGATTCGCAGAGAGCAAGAGTTTTGGAATCTGGGAGAAGTTTATAAGCCGTGACAGCAGCAGGATGACCATAATACTTAATCCTGCTCTGTATTTATCATGGATGATAAACAGAAGAAGTGTTCTAGGTACATTGTACCTCAATATGGTGGTTCTGTTTAGTGGCACCGATATTTAACATTTTCCCCGTTTTACCAATATTCACCAGATATGTCTTTGTGTAGTATGAGTACCAATTTTATGTCTATCTAACTGAGAGTTTTAGGTTTTTTGTTTGCCACCAGCACTTTCAGGTTATCTGTTTGATAATAAAACTTGTTGTTATATACAGAAATGGTAACTTGACTTATGAATGACGAATGTACATCAGTGTATGAATGGCAAAAAATGAATGTTCATCAATGTATAAATGGCAACCCAAATTTACACATACAATGTATATTTAATTTCTGATAGAATGGATGTGTACTAATTTTCTAGTATATAAATCTTAACAAAATTATACGTTTTGATTAATTTACAGCAATTATGAATTAGCGCGATCAGTGCCGCTGTAAATATAGAATTTTTCTTTTGACCTCTGCTTTTTATATCCAGAAACATACAAACACTTTATATGTCCCGTTATCACTTTTTAAGAACACCAATATGATGTTGAAGCAGTGAGTAACCTGATGTGTAATTCATTTTAGGTGTTTAAATCAGTTGTATGAATGTATCAATATTAACCAAAGAAATATGGCAGCAACAAAGTTCCATTCCTTAAAGTCCCCT